>JALMGF010000015.1:362500-490000 GCA_023333645.1 Sceloporus occidentalis | reverse complement strand
TTATACATGGTATACTTGATATATATAAAATAGTCATTAAAAATATAGTCCAATACCTAAATACAACGTGTAAAAAGCCCCCTAAAACAAAAGATAATAGAAATATTTATTTTAAAAAAAAAAACAACACAAAATTGCACTTCAATTTCTATAATATATATATTTTTTTCTTGCAGAATGTAGAAATTCCCTCCATGTTAAAGCATCTCAGAGACCAAAGGATGTTCATGGTTCAGACTATTGCACAGTACAAATTTGTCTATCAGGTGCTTATCCAATTCATCGAAAGCACCAGACTTGTCTGAGACGTTCTATACCCTGAAGAGTCGCGAGGTACCCGGGAAATTAAGCCTGATGATGTAACGCCTGGCCCCAAAATCTTTCCAGAGACCTTAATTTATTTTTTTCCCCCTGAAGTTATTTATCTAACAAATCAAGCGTCTTACAGTGAACCGCATTTTTATGTAAAATATGTATATTGCATTGTTATTTGATGTATGTTTATCAGATATTATTCTTTTTTTTTTCTATTTTACTTTTTTTTTTTTTTTTAGCTTAAAGCAAACACCCTAAAAAATAAACGTGCTGTGTATTTTGCTGCGTTTTATAGGATTAATCATTGAAATGTTAACCCTCTTTTTTTCTTTTCTGTTGACGTGTAAATTCAGTCTGCTTCCGATGTGCACTTTATACCGTACATACTCTTGTTAACGTTTGTTAGTAGGTTACGAATTGACCTGAATTACAGCAAATTTAGTAATTTCTTCTCGTCATGAGCCTTTTATCTCTGTGCCGTAACTGCAAGGTTGTAAGATATGGCGGGGCATATTCACTAAGCCATGCATTTCTTCTAACTTCACTATGGCATAGATCGTCCCTGCATAAAGCAGATTAATTAGTGAGATGACGCAATCACAATGTATGTTGTACCTCTTTCTGTAAAGGATTATTACAATTATACAGGCAATATATATCTTATTAGTGCTTTTGCGTCAAGGTTTTTGTTCATTTTATTTTTTTATGGTTACTGGCATTAATTATTTCCTCTTAAACTTATTTTTCTTGTAATTGTAATGAATATTACTCGTCCATCCGATAAGCCCACCAAAAAAAAAACCTGTTTCCCTATGGACCACCTTCTGTGTGACCCCTTAACTCAAATCACCATCTTATATTACGAGATGAAAAAAAAATGAATGCAGAATGCAAATAATATCAGCAGCCAATCGCATGTATGGTATCGGAACACCATCTTACTTGTTTGCATACGATTGGCTGCTGCTATTCCCGCCGAGCTCCTATTGACCCAGCGGCACTGTCCTGCTTTCAGTAGAGGTGGCCATGGAGGAGTTAAATGAGATAGAAGTCTCATATTATAACTCTAGTAACCAAAGAATAAATACGCTGATTTACGTGTAGAAAAATGTACTGCAACTTTTGGGGATCCTTTAAGGTAAAGTCTTTTGATCTATACATGTGCTGATGAATTTACAAGCCCCGTGCATAGATCAAAATGTATATGTAAACTCCTCCCCAGCAGTTTTGGTCTTTGTGGGTATCTGTACAGATGCTATTGAGGACTTTACTTGGACTGTGGGTAAAGACGGCTTGGGTTGGTGCCTAGCTGGCAATCTGGGATCGGCTTGTGCCGCTCTACCAGCCAGTTTGCCGGCTAACCCCCTTTCTACTGAAAAAAATTCAAAAATCTGATTAAAAATAACCAGTAAGCTCATGTCGCTGATCAAATCAAGTGCCTTATCCTTTTATACACTCGGTTATACCGAGTTATACCGAGTGAGATCGAAAAAATGTGCCAGATGTTTCTTAATGATCTCCATCTGGCCTTTTGTGAGTTCACCCTGAATTTGCTAAGTTTATAATTGTAAGATGTATTTTTTTTAATATTTTGTGATGACTTTATTTGTATATATTCGCGTGTATACATGTACATATATATATTGCAGAGAAGATCGCACGATGAAAGTCGCTTTGTATGCTATAATATTTGTATTTATGTTCTGGTGTATTGGAAGCAGTTTTACTTACTTTTTTTTTTTTATTATTTCCTTTTGTTTTAATATTTGTATCTGTATAAAAATTATGAAAAGCGTTCATTCCTGAAGCTCCGACTTTCCCACGTGCTATTAATACACGCCAGCTTATGATGCGAACGCATAAATTAAATTAACAAACTTAGTCTGAAGGGACTTCATATGGTATTCCTTATGTAAACATATTCATATATAGTACTAGAAAAGTATATAATGTAAGCAAAGTAATCCTATTAAAACAAAAAAGGTTACGGTAGTGTATTTGGGGGAAAAGTGTAAATAAGAGTTTGCCAGGAGATAAAAGGGGTATGAAGCACAGCCTTTCACAGGTTAAATTGCAAAAAAAAAATTTTAAGATAACTTTTTGAGAGTTTTGAGAAAGCAGCTGGTACTTTAGAAGTTACAGGCTGCTTTTACACAATAAGTAACAATGTCAGTGATCAGAACCATGTCTGCAAGCAGACTGTCTCACCGCTTGCATTGCAAGCGACTGTTTTTTTAAAACAATTAGATTAGGAGAAGCGATGGACGTAAGATTGATCGTTCTTGCAGCATCATTCGTTGGCTTTATCAAGATCCCAGGCCCAATTTCATTAACCCTTTTGGCTTCTATCAGAGCTGAATGAGCTTATAGACAAGATAACATTGAGTGGCGGGATGCCTAACGGAACAGAACGATAAAAAAAACCGGTAAAAAAGAGAAATGCAGATTTCCCTGTAAACGTACCTCCTTTTTTATAGCTTTCTGTACTGGTTTGATACTATGCATTATTTTTATACTGTAATATAATATTGTTAATATAAATATTGTCACGCTTCAGGTTTATAAGAATGTGAGGATACGAACAGTATTTTTGGACTTGCGCGTCTTTGTTTCTGTTTGCGGAAGCCTTTTGCATATATTAATTTTGCATATATTTTAATTAGACTTATATATTTTCTAAGTGCCAGTCTGGAGGGAAGCGATGCAGGGCCGGTCTTTGCATCAGCCAGCCCCAACATGTTTTTTAAAAGGCTTATTCACTAAGCTGGGTGTTATGAAAATTAACATAGTGTAACGTGCATAACATTATGCATTATTCAGGGGGGTAGCACAGCTCTTCTTGCGAGAAGCTAGGGGGGCTGCGAACTTGTGATTGGTCAATACACTTTGTGCCGGTGAGGAATAAAAAGTGGTGCTGAGTTTTTAAAAAGTGGTCTTATCACCATAGCAACCAGTGAAATGTTCCTTGCAGTGATAAAACCATATTTTAAAGTGTGCCCCAGAATAACCTCATACATGACCCCGTGGTGTCTTCAGACGCTGCCTCTGCTCACTTGTAGTAAGGCATCAACAGACAGACCCCATTAGATCGTATGACCCATCGGAGGAGTTAATTCATTAAAGGTTGGGTTGGGATTTCAACTCCCTCTGTATTTATTATGAAGGACCAACACAAGCAGGTTTCTCCAGCAAAAACAGCTGAGTCAACCCTGCATAATGCATAGTTCAATGAATGAGGCAACGCTGGGGTTTATTCACTTCATGTTCGTTATGAAGGGGCAACTCTGGTGGGTTTCTCCAGTACGAATGGATGAGCAGGTCCTGTATAACGCATAATTCAACAGGTGAGGCGACTGAAGAAATCTCACTGATTCAACTATACATTGTGCAGGGCCAGCCCAACGCTTCTTACAGCAGGAACTCGCTGAGATTGGCCCTTCGTAATGCAAAGTGTAAGTGGAGAGATGACGCTGGTTTGTCTACATTATTCTGGGCCACTTAAGTTGTCTCAATAATGAATCGTGAGGTTAAGGGGTTGAAACCACAACTCTCCCGCCAACACTCCATTTAGTGAATAAACCCCAGAGTGTGATGTATGACCAGCTGTTGGAGTTTCTTTTGAAGAAACTTCTGCAATGTTTTGTCTTTGATGAGTATGGAATTGGCCAAGTTTTGCTTTTATAGTTTTTGAATTCCTATTTTTGCACCAAGGCCTCGCATAAAATGTATGTGTGAGGAAATATAGACATGTATAACACAAAAGCTGCTTTTTATGTATGCATTGTATTTCCTTAAATCGTGTTTTTTTTTTAAAATATTTTATTAACTCACGTTATAGAAGGTTCAGCTGTGCATCATGTTTGTTTTTTTAATTTTTTTAAAGAATAAAATTTTTGCAGCTCTTGTACTTAGCTTTATTTTATGGCTAGTGGGACGAAGGAATTTAATCTCCAAAAAGTACATTGTGCCAACAGATTGTTAAACATATTTTGTGCTTGAAAAGAGCTTCTGTTTATGCCTTATTAGCAATTAATTATATATATATATATATATATATATATATATATATATATATATATATACACACACACTTCATCAAAGGGATAGTATGCAGGAGAGTAGCTGTTTTAATCCTCTCCCTTCACCATCCATTATGACTACCAAGATTTTTCTAAGGTAAAGAACTGAGCTGGTCCTGCATAATGTATAATTTTATGTGACTGATGAAATCCTCAACAATTTAACTATACATTATACAGGGCCAGACAAGCTCCTCGTCCAGCAGAAGCTCACTGGGGTTGAACCTTTACAATTTAGTAACGTCACGGACCTTAAACTCTCTTCATTTAGTGAAAAAATTTTTACTAAAAAAAAAAAAATCAAAGTCAAAGTACAAAACATTTAGTTTTCTCTTTTTTTATTACATCGCAATGTTACAGAGTTTTGGTAATAAAAAGGGCAGGCAAACATTGGTGTCTTGCAAAACACATATTACCATATTTAAAGAGAAAAAACCAAAGCGGCAATCGCAAAAAAATCATTCAAACTGAAAACAAACATCAAAATAAGTCGTGCGAGTGACAGTCTGCAAATCGGTGTGAAATTCAGACGGATCAAGTAAAGGCGGCGATCCATACGGAGGATGCAAGTTGTGTCAATATAAAAAAAAAATTAGAAGCCACATTCAATAAAAGAAAGAAATAAGCATTTTATCATTTACTTTCCCAGCTAGCATATTTAAAAATCTGTCTTTGTAGCAGTAGCTCTTTTTATTTTTCTACAAGTGTAAAAACACTGCATTTTGCTTTAAAAAAAATGTATTCTATAAACTGCAATGATGACCCAGAAAAAATGTAAATAATTTAGTTTGATTACAGTTATAGCATGTTCAAATATGTTACATGTTTATTTGTAAAAAAAAAAAAAGTTTTAACTAACAAGTGAAACGAATATGATGCGATATTATGGTCTGACTCAACAGAAACATCCTTGGGTATGAACACTGAATGAAAAAGAAAAAAAAAAAAAAATTTAAGAATTTAGGCGTTTTTGAAACGGTTGATCACACTAGAGCAATATTCTCCAGTCTGCTTGTCTGATTTGACAAGTTATACAGAATAAGCTTCAGGCAAAGTAAAAATGTTCATCAAGCGCCTTCCTGTATAATAAATAGACGGTCTTCTAGGAGCAGAAACCTTTGACACAGGTAAAGTATGAAAGCTTATCGGTATGGCAATTATTTGTTGTCTATTTCCGCTCACAATCATGCTGCTTTCTGATCTTTAATATAATAATAATAATAATAATAAATTAAAAAAAAAAACAATGCCCGCTTGGCAGTCATTTTTATCATCTATGCCTTCAGAACCCCCTGGGAAAGGGTTAACATCTAAAAGCACAGAATAGCTTTTTAAGGATACATTAGCTAGAAATGTGACAATGTATGGCTGAAACTGACATAAAGTGTCACGTTGTAATAATTTAAAGACAGGCTTCTGTAGATGAAGACTTCCACGTCGGGGAGGGTCTACCGATGCGTGCGGCAACCGTGCGGGTAAAATTCCACATTTTTATTTGTTGCTGTTAAGTTAGCCAATAGCCTACAGATAACAACAAATGCTCTATAGGACATAAATAATACATATATTTTGCTAGCTATAATTTAGATATGTTTTAGTTTTTTATTGGAGGATTGTTACCGGACGCGTTGCCGTCTTTGCAGGGCAGCTGCCGGTTAACATACTACTTATTAGGCTCCATACGATAAGGCAGATTTACTAGCGGTTCCATAACATACATTCAGCATTCCGAACACGTGTTTACATAGAAGCGCACAGGGTTCGTACTTTAATGTTCCAGCTCCTTCTTTATTTCGGTTATATAATGATGATCAGGACCGTGAGCGATTTCCATTATCGCAATGGCCTAAGATGAAAAGAGCAAAATATTACAAAAAAAAGTTCTATTGATCAAACATTTTATTTAATTTGCATTAGTTTTAGTATTTAACACAAATTGAGAAAGATACTCTACTCTGCCCCTGTCCCGGGTATCTAAATGGCTGTTCTGCAAAGTATTAAAATAAAATAGCTTTTAAAAACGTAGGAAAAGTAGAACTGTGCGTTCAAATAACGGTCCTGTGAGCGGACACATACCTTCTTCAGGGCTTTTGTCCCCGCCGCTGTGTTCTCCAGCCCCATGTAAAGTCTGCCGAGTTTTAGCCACATGGAGGCAACATTCAAAGAATAGGCAGGATAGTGCTTACTGAAAAACAAAATAGCTTTTATTAGAGAATTAACCCCAAAACATAAGTGAGACTGGATGCAATTTTGCTTTATAATGCATTATTGTATGGTGCACAGATTGGCCAAATCTAACCTGAATTACGGTAATTTCCTTTAATGCTAAAATGCTTTCCTGCAGATCATTTTGTACTCCAAAAAAAAAAAAACTTTTCCAATTCTAAAACAGGAACTAAATTAAATAAACGAACAAGACAAACACCAGAACCCATATATTTACCTGTATGGTTTGATAATTTTTTGCCCATACTTTAGGGCACCTTCCCAGTCTTGCATGTAGAGGCAAACACCCATTGCTTGGTACATCATATGTAACATGTAGACATTGGTATCCTCAAACACGGATCCCATCTTCTCCATGCTGAGCTCACACATTTCCAGAAGCTCGCTGGGCGGTATGACAGTGAAGGAAACATTATATACGGGTCTGCAGGATCTGGGAAAGGGACCTTAAAAGGCTATAAAGTATGATACTGAAAAACAATAGCTTTTTTAGGGTCCCCTCCTTCATTTATGATGCACTCTCTAAATAAGAATGAGGAGAACGGGGTGGAACTAATTTTATCAGCTCGCGTTGCCGGGGGAAATCGCATTACAGATGGACCGCACTACCGGTGCTCCCTTTCGTCGCACTGTGCTCCGTCCTAAATAGCTAAACCCCCGATTATAGGCTGCACCCCTCATTTAAATGATCGGAAAAAAGTGCGGCCTATGATCGGGACAATACAGTATTTTATAGTAAATAAATAAGTAAACTGTATCTGCTGCATCCCAAAATACCCGATTTTGTAAATTATAATTAAAATGTTAACAAAAAGGATATTTTTGTAGTGCTTGGCTCTTCGGAACTCTTCAACCACGTTCCTCGCGTACTTAATCATGTCTTTTATGGTCTGTGAGCTGGGGGGATCACTTAGCTTTCGGATTTCCAATTTTGCTCCATCCTGTGGAAATATGGCACGGGTTTTAATACAAGATGATGTTTTATTGATCATATGTGTGTGTTTCTTCGTGTATGTATAACGATAGCTAGATACAACCCCCCCCCCACCCGAGACGCCTTACTAAAAACCTACAACGATCCCCACAATTACTTCAACACCAAGTGATAGTTTTACTCTCCTTTTTTACTTGTTGAATTGTGCTGCTGTGAACTATTAAGAAATGATTGATATATTTTAGAAGATTAGTTAAAAAAAATTAAAAAGTTTCCTATAAAGTGCTCACAGAGTCCTTTAATATGCATTCTACTATAGTGAGGCTGTCAGAGACATTAAACTGTCCCTCTAATATACATTTCATAACATGTGTTCAGAAAGACTGATACACCCAGGGAGATATATATATATATATATATATATATATATATATATATATTTATATATTTTAATATTTATATATATTACCTTCTGCTTTGTCGCACACTCTTTGCATTCACAGCTGAAGAAATAAGCATCTTTGAGGCGGTCGTTCCGGTCTTCTGTGGGGTATAGCAGATCAATGTAACTGGTGAAAATCTGAAAGCAGAATGGAGATTTACGTAAAATACTGTATCGCTTGTTGAAAGGAATCTGTGAATTAAAAACATCAAAATATTAAGCCCAAATCAGTGGACCCTGTGGGCTGTGTGCGTGATACACGTCTTTTTTTACATGTATGAAGTGCCAGCTCACATGCCAATAGTCCTGAAATCCCTTCACCTCCGATGTCTTCTCTTGTCTGATATTACTTTTGAACCTTTGCCCCTCTGATTTAAGACTATTTCCTCTTGTTGTGGTAGTTTTTTTTCTTTTCTTCTTTCTCCTCCTTTATGATGTTGATTTCTTTTATGTATTTAAATGTTTCTATTATATCCCTCCCCTGTATCGTCTTTATTCAAGCTAAAAGATCCTTTAACCTTCACTGGCAATACTCCAAGTGAGGTCTCACCAGTGATCTGTACAACGGCATGAGCTCTTCCCTCTATCTACTACTAATACCTCTCGCTATACAACCAAGCATTCTGCTATCATTACCTGCTGCTCTACTGCATTGTCTGCCTACCTTTAAATCCTCAGAAATAATTACCCCTAAATCCCTTTCCTCACACGTTGAGGTTAGGACAGTACCAAATATTCTATACTCTGCCCTTGGGTTTTTATGCCCCAGGTGCATTACTTTGCATTTATCCACATTAAATGCCGGTTGCCACAGCTCTGACCATTTTTCCAGTTTACCTAAATCATTTGCCATTTGGCTTCTTCCTCCAGGAACATCGATCATGTGGCAAATGTTTGTGTCGTCAGCAAATAAACATACCTTTCCATCAAGACCTTCTGCGATATCACTAATAAAATATTAAAGAGAATGGGTCCAAGTACAGATCCCTGAGGTATCCCACTGGTATCAAGGCCTCACTCCGAATATACTCCGTTGAGTACAACCCTCTGTTGTCTGTCACTCAGCCGCTGCCTAATCCTTTCAACAACATTGGGATCTAAACTCACAGATTGCAGTTTATCGATACGTCTTTGTGAGACACAGTAAGAAGCGTCAATGAAATCTAGATACGAAACGTCTACTGCACCACCTTGGTTTCCATTAATTTCCCCTCTACTGGTGTAAGACTCACAGCCCTGTAGTTGTCGGACTCTTCTCTACTGCCTTTCATGTGAACGGGCACAACATTCGCTAAGCTCCTGGAACTACTCCTGTGACTGGCGAAATACCTCCGTTAATGGTTTTGCTAGTACACCGCTTAGCTTTGTCCTTTAAACTGTATGTGGCCGGAATTATCGGCTTTTTTCACACCTAGCCTTGTGTTTACTTCCACTTAGTAAAATAAGTCACATTTGTCATTTAGAGTTAAACGGATTCCATAGATATGCGGAAATCACACAAAGCCCTCTATAGATCTAATAAACACTACTATGGCCATCTCTGAAGCCACGGGAGGTAAAACGAAAGCTGTCTTTTATATCTTAAAGTCTTGACTCTTGTCAAACATGCGCTTCACGGCATCCTTCTTCCAACCCAGATCAGGTCATGTTTCACAACCAACTCTGTTCTGATCTTATCTACGATGCACATTATTAAGCTTTATTCTTCTATCAGCTATTATCTCGGATATCCTAAAACTCGGGTCAGCGCATCTAATTGAATTGCTGAATATCTGTTCACAGGAGTGAGTGGTATCTGATCTGGGGGGGAAAAAACAAGATTTCGTTGCTGGTTGTAATAACCACTCAGAGCCAAAAGGTGGAAACGCAGGACAGGGTAAGAGAACGGCGCGGCAGCTCGAGAGCATTCATTACCGAATGGCTTTCCGGATCCCGTGGCATATCCGCGTTTATTTAAGAGGGATATCTGTTTAGTGTTTGAAGTCCCCCTGAGGCTCTCGTCAAGATTCCAAACAGAGACCAGACTCACTCAAGACAGGATTAAGGGGAAAAGCGAGTGCCAAAAAATGTGTTCCTTGCAGCCAATTCCCACTGCGGCTGTCTGCTCGCATAAGCTGCTAACTAATTGTATAGTTAGCCTCCCATACTGTGTACTGGGATATTTATTTCATTGCCTGCTATCTAAGCAACCAAAATGTATTTGCTAAAATGAACAGATAAATCCCTTTTTTATGGTTCTGCATAAAATAAAATGTCAACCAAAACTGCCCCTTTCGGCATGGATAAGAGATAGGGGTAACCCTGGCGAAGCCTCTGTTGAAGTGAAACGTGTTGGGTGTAGAAGTTAAGGATTCTGTTTTCTGTAAGGGCAATGGATTCCAATAATTTAGAAGAAAATCTTCAAGTTTACTTATATACATTGAAGCCTAAGGAAGGATTTTAGCTCTGGAGGTGTTCAATTCGTTTATTACTTTGTGGTGCTATATCCTATATGGGTTTCATGCAGTTCCCTTGTCAAGTTTAATGTTAACCCTTGCTTTAGGGTACAGAATTTCATAGGTTTACGTGGGTTCGGATTCTTGATAGTTTACTCGGATGGAATGAAATGGCATTTTTCAGTTAATATACTTAAACTTCACTTAATATCTTTAGAACTTGTTGATTAGGAAAATATATATCTATATTGACTTAAAAATGTCTGAATTACAACTCAGGAGGTGTTTAAATATAAGCATTAAAAAAAAATCAGATAATATCTCTCTCTGTCTTCCCAGGTAAGACAATCGGCACAGATTTTAAAGGATGTCTTAAGTATATTTTTAATGACCCGCATTAAACAATTTGTAGGCGAGTTGCCACTGGAAGAAAACCAGGTGCACTCTGGTTAACGCATTATCAATAGACATTTAATAAGGTGATCCAGCATTTTACCTCGTCTCCGGCACTGATCTCTTGCACGGCTCGAACCTCCGCGACTGTACCCTTATACGTGACAATCACATTTGGACAGCAGCTGTGATTCATCAGAGCAACACTATCAGGGGGAGAAAAAAGGTTTCATGGATTATTTAGAAATTCCGCATCGTGCATATTATCTGTAACCAACGAAAACCACAAATTCTCTAATTTGTATGTCACACATCTCAGCTTCATCACAGCAGACAGATTCAGACTAAGGTCAACCGATGAGATTTATGTACGGACAATGAGTGCGACGTTGGGTCCTTCCAAAAAAAAAAAAAAAAAAAGATAATCATAATGGATGAAAAAGAACCTCTCCGAGAATAGTATACACTCACTGGTCTCTTTATTGGGTACATGTTGCTAGTACCGCGTTGGACCCCCTTTTGCCTTCATACTTCGTGGCATACTTTCTACAGGGTGCTGGAAACATTCCTCTGAGATTTTGGTCCAGATGGACACGATGGCATCACAGAGTTGCTGCAGATTTGTCGGCTGCACATCCATGATGCAATCACCCTAAATTAAAGCTGAGGATGTCACCCAGACGCTATTACCCTATGTAACAGATTATTATTATTGATTTATATGGCGCCATCATATTCCCTAGCGCTGTACAACGGGCATAGTCTGCCAATTCAGCTCTTTCCACTTCCAGGAGGATCTCTGCTATAAAAACATCTGCTTTTCCAAGACCGTGTGTCGCAAGTCCTCGCTCCAAACACATTCTTCATTATACGCGATCAGACAGCACAGTAACTCCCATTAAGGTTAATGGAAGCTACAGATGGATTATAGATTGATGAATCCAGGCGTTCAACTTTTGGAACCGTATCATGCTTTAGGGATTATCAGACAAAGTGAAAGGCAGTTACACAGACAAAATCTTCGCATCTTAAAATAAATCTCATTACAACCACTTTAAGCTGGGAAGCTAGCAAAAGGTTTTAAAAAGTGTTAGAAATCAGGGTGCATCTGACTTTAACTTGTGATGTCCATCTGTCATGTACGGGGGGGAAAAACACCCCACGACAGCACATAAATAACACAAAATGCATCATAATAATAAACAAACATACTCTGGAAATATCGCTGATCCAACGTGAGAGAGCTCCTCGTCTTCAATAGTAAAGCCATTACAGTTAACCTAGGGGAATAAAAGATTAAGAGATCACGGAATGTCATAATCCCTTCCGCTATTTCAATACTACATATTACTTACTTTTTAATAACTCGATCTTATTATTATTAAAACACACGTGGTTTTGGAGCATGGGGGTTGCCATGCTCCATATTTCAGAAATTAGGTTTGGATCGGATTTAGAGACATAAGAGCCAACAAGATGTCATGTCCACCCAAGTGCCTGCAAGAGGGGGTATTCACAAAGATTTCCTTTTATTCGGAGGCAATAGCTGACAGTTTAAATATAACCGAGATGAGGTTTATTGTGATTCATTGGCTGTGACAGGTTTAGCTGACAATAGCTGTGGAAAAGGTGTTGTCAGGGTAATAAATTATACCACGCAGATACAGCATTGGGATTCTCAATACAAGGATTTTTAGAAATGGAGTTCGTTTAAACGCCCATTTTATATTGGGGCAGAATGAGATGAGTTCACTAAACCGCCTCATCTCGTCTTGGGGAGGAGGAAATGCATTGCACGCCGCCACAAAATATAACTGAAAAAACTGCGCCAAAACATGAGACAAGTCTCTAACGAGATAAAACATCCCAAAAAATCAAAATATAAAAAGGTACTTACCCTAGGGAGAAGCTACAGCTCCTCTCATCCTCCATTGTCTGATACTCTCACCACTGAATGGCTGCTTGAAGCAGCCAATCAGTGGCAGAAAAAGCCCTCCCATTATGTGAAAGACTATATATATATATATATATATATATATATATTGAGACAGATTTATTAGCACCTTAGTTAAAAAAAAACAGGTGCATCTTACCTGTGCAAACAGAACTTCGAGAGCCGCATTATCTGAATAGTGCAAAGTCTTGGAGTAAAAATGGTGCAAGGCTTCTATATCATTCTGGATCAGCTCTCTCTTTTCATTGTCAAGCTTATCAAGATCTACAAAGGAAAAGAATAAAAATATAAACGTTTTGCGTATGCCTCTCTGTTCACACAATTTGCTGAAAATGCAAGCTGCTGCCCCGTGTCAGAGAACTGGACTACAGCATCTCTTACAGCCCTGCTAAAGATGGCTCAGAAAAACATTCAATAAACCCAAGAATTAGGCAGAACACCCCAAGCCACATGCGTTTAATAAACGGCACATTCGGGATAAATAGATCATGCTTACGAGATTCAAATTCCTTAACGGACAGGAAACGTTCCGACTGCGTTCTTTCTGTCTGGGTTCTCTATGATGCAAAGAAGCCAATTTTAATTGCTAAATGTATAGTTTGGAAGAAAAGAAAAAAAAACAACGGCTCATTTCTAACTAAATTTGTTATTCATATGGACTTTCAAAGCATCTGGAGAGAAAAAGAAACAAATTGCACCGCCGCAAGCAATGTTCAGACCGTACTCCATCTGTATGCGGCGGGATAAAAAAAGGCAGGATTTATTTAAATCTGTAATTATATTTCCCGTTGTTTCCGATGCATCTAAATAAGTCAGACTTTGCAAGTTGTACTTTGAGGCAGGTGAAGCCATCTACTGTTGATAGAGTTTAGATGTAGGGTTCAGCTGTTGGCCTCAGGCCCCTTCTTTGTAGGTTTGGCCATTAAACGCGTGTTTGCGGGAGGTCGTACTTAGCATGCTTAGCTTTCGTACAGAATATTGATTTATTCTAACAGCTAGCTATTATACACGCTTGCCAGTATCTTCTAGCGTACGAAACGACAGGATTCATTTGTGGATCAGTAGACCACTTTTTAACTTCAGAGATATCACGGAGGAGCTGTAGGCTGCTGAACTAAACTCTTGCCATATCGGGTTTTTTTTGTTGTTGAAAGATATAAAATTAAATAAATAATAATAAATATAAGATCTCAAGGCTCCAACAGTGCTTCGGAAATCAAATTACCCGTCTTCGGAGGTTAATACAGCTACTCGATAGCATACAAAGTTCTTAACTTTCACTTTAATTGCGACCTTGAACGTAATGGCAGAGCGGCGCTTGTTTTTATTCAAGCATTAAGCTTCCATTTAAAACGTAATTTTAGAACATGAAATCATTCAGAGTAACTTCGTAAAGCAGAAGAAAAACGCGACCAAGTTCAGAGAAGGCTTGGGATGGGCTGACGGTTCTAAGACACACTTCAAGCGGTACTGAATCACGCATGTTTCAGGGAATTGACAGATCTGCATTTTTATTTAAACACTTAGAGGGATATTCGAACGTTAAAATAAAAGTAATCATAAAGTTATAGCTTGTAGAAAGCAGCTTCCCTGTCTTAATGGAGTACGAGTGTTCATGATTTAACCCAGGCACGAGCCATCTGGATTGTTTTGTCTATGAAGGTACCACCAACACCTGTCCATTTTGAGTTTTTTTATAAAATGTAATAATAACTCGGAATTTCAATGCAAAGGCACAGATAAACACCATGTAAAACATAAATCTTTGTTTCTTTAGAAGAGGACGAAGCGCGACTATCTGGTCTCACCTGCTTGGCCAGAATTCTTGCGGTAAGCCTTACAGTTTCCGAGGGACTCCAGTTCTCCCCGTAAGTGCACATCGCGGAGCATTCCAACTTGTGCATCGGCCAGTCTCCTTTCTACGTTGGTTACAAAAACAAAGTATAACAATTTACTAAAAAAAATAAATAAATAAATAATAAAAAAAAAAAGGATGCAGTTGTCTTCTCTACGGACAAAGGTCAAGTGAAACATGTTTCCTTTACAAATATTGGATGACACAAAGATACTGAACAAAACCTGCAAATGAGATGATGGAATCTTCACTTCTTTCAAAAGAAGAGTCAGAGTCAAAAGGGGCAAAAAATACATCCTGAAGGCACTTTTTGCCAAAACCGGTCCCTAGATCAGCAAGTAGTAACAGAGGTTCAACTAAGTATTTGTAGCTGTACCACTGAAACAAATGGATATTCATAGGTTAGAAGACATTTTGAAATGATCAGTCACTAGACGTAGACCAACTGGGGCTCTCTAGTCTCTAGAATGTTAAGAAAGCAAGGGAACCTTAATGAACTAGCTAAAAATTCTACACAAATCTACAGGAAGCCCTCCATAAGGAAAGTCGGTCAAATATTTGATACATAATTTGCATTTTTATCATTATTCCACTAAATGTCGAAACGAGGTCAATGTTGAGAAAAACAAAAATATTCTGGAGAAAGTTTTTGTTAAAAATTGAATGAGATTTCCCCCTGTAGGTATTGCTAATTAAAACGTATCCTCAGGCAGGAGTTGAAGAAAAGTGACCAGCATTTCAAATTTGATATAATTAATAGCTTATATAAGCCAAGAAGGTTATGAGAAACCAAAAATGTGTAGATGAATTATATATTCTATTGGGAAAGAGAAAGGATATTTGAACCTGGCCATTATTAATGTGTTCTTCAAATTGATTGTTCCCCAACTCAACAGGAATCAGCATATAGGTTAAGGGGTTAAATCTGTGGAGCTTCTGTGTCCTGATACGGGGGCAACCCTGCATGACATCATATTGACTTCACAACCAATAGAAACACAGGTCACTCACTGCATTTACGGGCGTGAAAAATGTCAAACCTGCTGATAAAACAAAAATTTCCATTGGCTGTGGATTGGATTTTTTGTAGACTTTATGTGGGTCCCGGTGTAAATAGCACATATGCCCCTCATGCACTTATAAAGCACTAAAACCAGTCTGGGGGGGTAGGCCAGGGCTAATCTTGGCATATTTTGCTGTGCAGTTAATCAGCCATGCCCCTAGATACACCGGGCAGTTGCCTAATTCGAGCAGTTTTGCCATTCAGAATTTGTTTCATTTCAATATTAAAAATATTAATGAGAAGAAATGCAGACATTATGGCTTCTTCAACACGATATAATCAATTAAATAAAGTATGCCAGTTAATGGGCACAATTAGTCCTAACACAATCCAGGGGAAAGAATGAGTGCCGTACAGACCCGAAACCCAATATGTAATGGAAGACTCAAATATCGAAGACTATGTTTCCGTCTGTTGGGAATAATATTGGGAGAAAACCATACAAAAAAATTCAGCTGTGTTTTAGTAGGATAAAAATGACACCAAAAAGAATGAGGTAAAACGGAATCTGAAATGGACAGAACGCGGAAACATTCAATAACGTAAGTTAAACTGCACAAAAAATAAAAAAACTATTTATCATACGTTTACCATATGTACACAGATCACTGAAGTTGGTTGCAGCGCAAAGTCATACCTGGCATTCTACGTTGCAGTAGAAGGCTTGTTTGCATTTGCCACACTTTGATAATCCTTCTTTCCTATAGACGGGAAGACAAGAAAGATAAAAGGCATAGGAATGTATTTGGCCATCACCCTGAAATAACAGATTTATAATAGCTGATTAATAAGATGAATGGCCCTTAATACCCGACCAAGTGTTCCCCAGGCCATTAGTATATGATCCGCAAATTCTCCTATATAGCGTTTGGAATACCTGGACGGAAGAAACTTTATTAGAGATTATTTAAAATTCCAACCCCAACGTATACAATAAAGGAAAGTCTGCCCAAGGCCAAAAAAACTTGATCCCATGACTTGTGAACAAAGTAGCAGATCTCAGAGATACAGATTTTCGGCGTAGATCAGATTTTTTTTTATCTCGCCTGGAATATTTAACACTTACTGGTTAAACTGGTATATCCGCCGCGGTCACAGCTGTGATGCTTAACGCCAAGTCACTGGAGTAAACATGGAGAACGCGTGAACGTATTCACTAAGCGGTGAGTTGGTGTAAGACTAAGCCGTTCATCCCACCAACTTCACTGTGTATTAGGAACAGCAGAGTTGACCCCGTATAATTCGCGGCTAAATCAATCCGGTGAAATTCAAGACGTATTATTAATTTAACTACGCATTATGCCTCCGGCCAAGTAAAGCACCAGACGGTTACAGCCACAGGAAGCAAAGACCGAGCGAGGAATGATGGAGGACCAATGCCTCCAGTTTTGGCTCTTATTTTCAAAGCCATCAGAGAGCAGACATTATACACACAAAAACAAACACATCCGATAAGCAGGACTCTTATGGACCTAGAATAAATGGAAAATAATGGGGTTTTTTTTAATCTGATTTTTTTTTTTTATCTCATGGTGACGGAGGCAAACCATAAAAGCAGCAAATCTGCCGTATCTGAGCGTAGTTATCAGTAAACAATTGTACGACGTCCAAGGCACAGCACTGACATATCGATAAAGCGCTCTGGAACATGTCAGGAGGGAAGAGAGAATTCCAGCGTCTCGCAGCAAAACACTTGCTATCTCCTGACTTCTTCAGAAGGACCACATAAGGGAATAAAAGGAAAGTCTATTCTTACATCAAACATACCAGGATATCTTAACCCCCACGGTTAACCCTTTCTATAAAAATCGACCATAAAAAAAAAAATGTACAAATTCTGATATTTGCTTACCAACATTTTCTGTATTTTCTGAAACTCAATATTGTATATATTTTAGATCAAGAAGACTGATGTTTCGTTACATACACTTTTTCTTAAAGGGATTGTATAATAAAGTTTAATATTAAAGGCAGGTTTTAGGAAAATATGCTTTCTAATGCAGGCCCTTGAAAAATCAACCTAACCCAGCACATCTGTTAAAACACAAAACCTGAAATATATTTGTATATATAATCATACACACACGTTCTAACGTTTGGGGTCACTTAGAAAAGCTAATTTTGTACATTAAAAGAACATAAAATGGATCAGAAACGTTAATGTTGTAAATGACTATTATAGCAGAAAAGGCTGATTTTTTTTTTTTGATTTTTTTTATAGAATATCTTCATAGATGCACGGAGGCTCTTTATCACTCCCATCACTCCTGTGTTCCAATGGCCCTTTATCACTCCCATCACTCCTGTGTTCCAATGGCACATTGTGTTCGCTGATCCAAGTTTAGGTTTAAATGGCCAATTGATCGTCAGAAAAGCCTTTTGCAATTATGTTACAGGTAGAAATTCCTTATTTTCCATGAAAACAAGTGAACGACATTGTCAAGTGAACAGGATAGCAGATTCGCTGTGGGGGTGTATTTCAAAGTTTTTTATACTGTCGTCTACCAGTGACCACGACAGGCAACACTTTGGTTGTAAGAAATCATTTTTATACTTTTATTTTGTTCCGCACATTCTAGGCCTGAATGCAACTTGAGTGCTAGGAACATATGGTATCAATTAAGTGACCTAGTTTAGAGGGTCTTCTGTGGAATGCCGGTGTATCCTATTACTGTTCCAATAGGATTCCTTTACGTATACCCTAACCAAATGTAAAGGAGTATAAATTGGCATGACTACAAAGACAAAGTCTCTTTCCACGCTCTCATCTTCATCTCACCAAGATACTTAGCCTACAGTACCTTTTATCAACATTTGTTCCAGCATTGGAATTGTATGAATTGATAATTTGTTATCGAATAAACCTTATTAATAAGACATAGAAGCTGTGGTCTTGATTGCTGTTTAATCACTGGAGAAGCTTAGATATTCAAGACAAAGAATATTCTAACATTGGTCAACAAGTTTGGTTCAGCAGTCATTAGTTGCCATCTTCTGTGTTTCATTTTTAGCTGCAACAGCTTTAAAATAGCATCCATCGACATGCAGCCTTCTGCAACTCACATGGTAGCAGCATTACTACACCCATGCAGGGAATTAGCGTGACGGTGTGACTTACACCCCCCTTTAGAAAGTAATCACAACGTTGGCACAAATCCCTCGTTCTTCTCCTGAGGTTCCTCTTTGCTAAGGTGCCGGAATTATTTGGTGGGTATGCATGTCGATTCTTTCCTTTTCTACACTGTGTGATCATATATAAAAGACTCCCAGTCGATGCTTAAATGCAGGGGGGTCATTTAAGTGTATCTTAAAATAACAACAAGACAAGGTGTCCAGGAGGACCGGTATTTGAGCCGGTAGGCGTAGAATCTTCACAACATGCTATTAAAGGGTTAACATTTCACGAGTCTCAGGGTCAACTTATTTACAAAGTTCCCAGATATGATAACGAGTGACATTTGCTTTCATACGGTTTCATGTTAATAGACACTTTCATTCTCTGCAAAATAAAAAGGCTAGAATTTAATGGAAATAAAATACCTTTCGAGATACCGCGGGTATTGGGTCAGATTAAGTATCCAGCCATAGTTTGCCACGCTTATCCTGACAGGTGGACAACACCAGAGAATTATTATTCTTATTGAATTTTTTTATATTTATTATTTTTTTCTCCTGATATTTGTGTTTTTATATACTGGATTTTATATCATATAGAATATTGTGGTGATTTTTCTATTTTTATATACGAAGCTCCGTCATATATGTATATTGGTGCTTATGCAGTAACAATATCCTACTAGCGTCGATACATTGTATTTATTTCTGGTATATATTTCCGTTATGTTTATTGATCTTGATTTATTTATTATAAATCGGTTAAAAAAAATTTATTTTTATATAAATATATCGTGACATTGAGTAACGTTAGCTCCATTGTTTTGTATATTTGATTCCTTTCAGTGCGATATCGCTGCAGCCCAGAGAACATGAGCTTTAATTACCGAATTTATTAAATCTAGAGAATCCTCTATTTTATTTTATTTTTTAACCATTTGGGATTTGTAGTCCATTTTCTTTACTGTAGCGTTGGCGTGTGCACTTTAGCGCTGTGTATTTATAGAGTATTCTATATCATCTATTTTAAGTGAATTAAGACATCTTTTGGGTGCGGATTTAATTATCTAGCCAGGGTTTGCCATCAAATAAAATCTGTAGAATTCCTCACCTGGGTACACGTGATACAAACGCCATGATGACAGTATAAAGAGGGGACTGATAACAACAGAACGCGGCAGTCAACGTGCAATGAATGGGAAAAACAGGGATTGATTTGTAACCTTTGTGAAAATCCACATCATTAAACTACCCCACCAAAGGGACAACAGGTGACAGCCATGAATAGGACATCTGTTTCTGGGATGAAAAACCTAAAAATAGTTTTCACTGCTGTGAAACCTTTTAAATGGACCTGATCACCGATTCCTTCCTAAGCTCCACGCGTGGTCTTCTAGGAAATTAAAGGACCATTGTAACGGCCTCCTCCTTTTAAGGGATACGTGTCTATAAAAGGAGTCAAGAATCAGGATTTCCACCATTTTTATCAGTCTCTAGGCAGAAACAATAACTTTACTTTGAGTATCGTCCTGTTTGCAACTCCTATTTTCCCAGATCTCTACACAAAATATTACTCGAGTCTGACAGCAGTACAATGCAAATAACAACTCTTTTGATTCAAAATTTTGTAATTTTTGAGAATATGCTTTCGATCCAAAAAAAGGCTAAAAACCCTGCCAATTAGAATCTTGTCATTTGGCGGGGTGGGGGGGGGATCTTTCTTGACTCCAAAAGACAACCCAGATTATTAAATATATTTATTTTTTGTGAAGATAGAACATAACGTTTTTTTTCACGACCTACGCCATATACCTCATTCATTCGCCATAACTGGTGACTCTCTGGGTCTGCCCCACAGTTAAGGTATGACAGTGACTTGCTGGGTCTGGGGGGTAATTAGGCTTTACCCACTCACTACTTCGAGAAGCTGACCGTACCCCTAAGTCCTTAGAAGTAGTCCCCCAGACAAGACAATACTGGGAATTTATTAACTATGCCATTAAGATCAATGAATTAAAGCGGGAACCAATAAAACAGCCGTGGAGGGCCAAAACATGGTCCTACACGGCTCTTTTAACTTTGAATGCACGTAGAGCTGTGTTATTCGCTAGAAGAAACCCTACCTACATGCGATAATTTGAGAATAGCTCAATTTCATTGATACCTTCCCATAATTCTGTTAAAATGCATGAATGAGTGTACAGCCGGCAGAGCTTTATATTCATTCAAAGCAAAGGTTCATGAATCCATCGCGTTAAACGGTATTGTTCATGACCACGGGCAGCTCTGTGCAGGAAGAAGCAAATTAGCAGACAAACAGCATGACTGGGGTTCCCACGTAATTAAAGCCATGGTGGTGGGGCGGTGTTGTCACCGAGTAAAAATAAATAAGTAAACAAAAAAAGCTTGAATTATAAATAAATGAATAAAGGTTACGTCACATGGCATGTTATAAAATTCTCTATTCATTTTCCCTCTTCCCGATGGTTCGTAAGGCTACAGAAACACCTGCAATGGGCGGGAATGGAGTTTATATATTTATCTCTGGGAAAGGCATGTTAATGCTTTACACATAAACTAAGCAGTTTTATTTAACAAATATTTTTAGGCAATTTATATACTTAACACAGATAGCTATCCTGGACACCGAGACGGGACCGTCTCTCTGTCTGCACCCTGGGACGGGACCGTCTCTCTGTCTGGACCCTGGGACGGGACCGTCTCTCTGTCTGGACCCTGGGACGGGACCGTCTCTCTGTCTGGACCCTGGGACGGGACCGTCTCTCTGTCTGGACCCTGGGACGGGACCGTCTCTCTGTCTGGACCCTGGGACGGGACCGTCTCTCTGTCTGGACCCTGGGACGGGACCGTCTCTCTGTCTGGACCCTGGGACGGGACCGTCTCTCTGTCTGGACCCTGGGACGGGACCGTCTCTCTGTCTGCACCCTGGGACGGGACCGTCTCTCTGTCTGGACCCTGGGACGGGACCGTCTCTCTGTCTGGACCCTGGGACGGGACCGTCTCTCTGTCTGCACCCTGGGACGGGACCGTCTCTCTGTCTGCACCCTGGGACGGGACCGTCTCTCTGTCTGCACCCTGGGACGGGACCGTCTCTCTGTCTGCACCCTGGGACGGGACCGTCTCTCTGTCTGCACCCTGGGACGGGACCGTCTCTCTGTCTGCACCCTGGGACGGGACCGTCTCTCTGTCTGCACCCTGGGACGGGACCGTCTCTCTCTGTCTGCACCCTGGGACGGGACCGTCTCTCTCTGTCTGCACCCTGGGACGGGACCGTCTCTCTCTGTCTGCACCCTGGGACGGGACCGTCTCTCTCTGTCTGCACCCTGGGACGGGACCGTCTCTCTCTGTCTGCACCCTGGGACGGGACCGTCTCTCTCTGTCTGCACCCTGGGACGGGACCGTCTCTCTCTGTCTGCACCCTGGGACGGGACCGTCTCTCTGTCTGCACCCTAGGACGGGACCGTCTCTCTGTCTGCACCCTGGGATGGGACCGTCTCTCTCTGTCTGCACCCTGGGACGGGACCGTCTCTCTGTCTGCACCCTAGGATGGGACCGTCTCTCTGTCTGCACCCTGGGATGGGACCGTCTCTCTGTCTGCACCCTGGGATGGGACCGTCTCTCTCTGTCTGCACCCTGGGATGGGACCGTCTCTCTCTGTCTGCACCCTGGGATGGGACTGTCTCTCTGTCTGGACCCTGGGATGGGCCTGGGGTGGGGTACGGTTACGTCACTCTCCGCCTTCAGTCTGTATCACTGATAAATCATATGAGGGTGATATTCAATGAAACATACAATGGCTGGCGAGCATTTTTAACGAGATGCGGATTATAGTAAATAAAGGCCCATACAGTATTTGTGTGGTTAATAAAGAATTCAGGGGCTACAAATGAACTAGCGGCAGAGACCTCCGTAGGGGACAGTCCTCTGAAGATCTGACAGCTGATCGCACATGCAATCTGGTTCATTAGACGCCATTACAATGTATAGACTGCTTTTGCAGTGCCCAGGCCAGGATGCACACATTAAAGCCCTTCCAAAGGCAGCTGCGTTCCGCATACAGCATCTGAAGGCTTTAGGACCTTGTGGGAGCCCGTAGTCCCACGTGCAGACAGAAAGGCCGTAACTCGTGTAATATACGGGCAATTAGACACGGGTCTCGTAGGGCCTGGTTAATCAATGACCCCAGCAGCGTGGATACGGTCCGTGGGTGCGGGTCAGGCGGTCCTTTACCTGGTAAAGCAGTAGTCGCAGTGATTGCCCCTCTCGTTCACGGTCAGCACGTAGGTGTGGGCCGGGCAGGAGAATATGAGCTCCCCCAGTCTGAAGGGCCGCAGAGCCCTCAGGCCTCTGCCCTTCCCGGGGCTGACGAACCTTTCGATGTCTTCGGAGAGGCCCATGCTGCGGGTGTGAGAGTGTGTGTGAGGGCAGAGAGAGGCCGCAGCGCCTGCGAGCGTCTATTAATGTCACCCCGGGACACAGACAGGGTGAGACAGCTGCGCCGGTCGCGGCAGCCGCACGGTCCTACCGCCTCCCTCCCGCGACAGACAGTGTTTGGGTACAAGGCAGTGCGCACTGTGAAGAGTGCAGAGTGCACGCACTGCAGGGCTGTCTGGGTATATCAGCCGCACCGGCTGCAGCACGCACACCGCTGGCGCTGCCGTTTGAGTGTATACTCACTATCTTTTATAGGACTGCAGTACAAGCTAATGGCTGCACCTGTGGCTTCTTCAGTGAAGGGAGAGTTGTGGTGTCATCTCCCTCACTTAACTATACATTATGAATGTACTAGCAAATTTCTCCAGCAAGAAGGGCTGAGGTGGGCCTATGTAATGTGTAAGTCAATAACAGGCATTGTATACATTATACGGGGCCAGCCAAGCTCTTCCTGCAACAGAAGCTCACTGGGGTTGGCCCCTCAGAATGTATAGTGAAGTTAAAGAGCTGAAACACAGTTCTCCTATTAGTGAATAAACTAATACTAATAAAGTAAATACTCAATTCCACTCCTGTGGTGGGAGTAGGAATTAAGGATATACATGGGTTGTAACATCATACTGTAGTCATGCGAGGGCCGATCCTGGACCAAGTTGCAGCCTGGGCAAGTATATTTTCTCCCCCCCCCCCCCCCATTCTTTTACATAGATGGCAATATTTCTTAAGGCCTAGCAGGACAGAGCGGTAAAGAATCTTTACAGAGTAGGCCGCAGAGCAATTGGTTCTTATGCAGGGGCAGTTGAGTCGGGTAGACAGGGTACATCACACACAGACATGGGAAATAATTGCCCCCTACTCTGTACAGCTTCTTCAGTACACTGCATGTCACACTGCACACCACGTTCCTGTCTCATACGCAACACTATATGCAAACACACACTCATTCAATCTAACACCATACATTGACACTAACACTGTACACTTTTTGTTTCTGCTGCCTTCGTTTTCGGACAACAAATTTCATTTCCCGACCGTTCAGCTTGGACAAAATTCGAGGGTCCTTTTTTTATTTGGAACGACAATCAGGGGAGAGGAGATCCCTGACGCCTTCTGGACTATCCTTTCTTTATAGATATGTTAAAAAAACGTTCCCCCAGAGTAAGGACGGTCAAAGAGGTGCAGCAGCAGCAGTAGTAGTAGTAGAGCACTGGGCCCGGGCAGGCAGACACTGGCAGATTATAGACTCATGCAGCCCCGTGGAGCAGGACTGGATTTCCCCAATATTATATATTATACATATTATAGTGACAGGTTTTGTCACCAATATATATTTATTAATTAGGAATAATATGATCGATAATAAAAAAAGAACAGGTTTGGCATTAATGGCCAGCAGTCTTAATTAAATACACTACAGCAGTCGCTACAGCTTCTCCAACCCACCCCATAACAGTATATTTTCTGCACTAAAATAAACTATTAATTAAACCCTTAAGGACAATGGGTTGTCCTTAAACCCATTAAAAACAATGCACTGTGAGCCCGTACATGTACAGGCTTTGTATGGTAGGTGAGAAACGAGCATCAATCTCAGCCTCTGCTAAGCTGTCACTGTGTCACACTACAACTCCCATCAGTCTGTAACTGCTGCTACCGACAAGATAAAATGGCGTTGGCACACTTATATATCTAATGCTTGTCCCTCCCCTTGTAAATTCTGATTGGCCAGAGTGAAAAAAGTAAGGTATACTCCCACAGGCTTTTAGACTCACCAATCACAGACATTACCATCAATGAGACCACCCACTGTTTTTATGTCTATTTCTACCTATCGGTCATTGATATGTACCCTCCCACACACAGTCCCTCCCAAGTTACCTCATCAACGAGCGCCAATACAGCTTGTAATGGCGGTGGCTATAAGTGGTGACGAATCATGACACATTTTCGGAACACTGGAACCTACACACACATATACTGACACACACTCATTTTATCCAGGGATAGGCACAGGCACAGGCATGGTTCATGGCGGACATTTTCACAAGGATACTCTGGCTTGGGGAGCCAGGCTTGGTACTGAATTAACCACGGACGGCTATCCTATCTCACTTAAGCAGGTCAATCAAAGATGCAGTTATATTGGTCAGATTTCCCAGATGTTACTGTGCATTGAAAGGACCAACATAGCCTTAGTAACAAGTCTCTGGGGTTCCCTTTCATGACAAATAGTTGAGTAGAAGTGAAGAAATACATCATCTTGAGTTAGCTGCTGCTCATATTGTAGTGACTAAACAACTATGAATAGTGTGATAGAATACTGGATGCCAAGATGCAAGCTAAGTACTGTAGATGTGTTGGGTATACGGCCTAGTCTTATGTTTAATTATGGGTTCCAAATGGCTAGTAACCTTTGTGTATTTGTAGAATGCACTGTTCGGCTGTAACAAAGCTTATGGAAGTCAGTAGACGATGCCATACCTTTCCCATGTAGCTGCAGTTTGATGCCATCGGAAATTTTACTCCAACTGTAAAGAACTGTCATTTGCAAATCTCACACACAGCTGTAATGTCACAACAAAACACAAAGGCAACAAATTATATTGACGTTCCCTCCTGCACACGGTTTGGCTACGTTTAGCACCATAATACCTTATTTGTCTTATTGTACATTGCTTCTAGGGGGGGTTTCTAAAACGCCACCATTTATATTTCTTTCTATGAGCAAAGGAATACAGATATAAACTGGGATTTTGCTTTTGCCCCAGTGATTCATCTTTCACAACTTATTGCTGGACTTCTGTAGCAGTGCCCTTCTGTGGCAAATATTTGACCACCTCTGCCCAGTTCGATTTAATGTCTATACCTTTCTCTCCTCTCCAATGACTTTCTAAACCTTTGCTAGAGGTCTGCGCCTACCAAGAATCCCCAACATCCCCACATATGTGTGGGTGCTCTTATACCTATTCCATAAAATGGATACACATCACTGTTGTGTGTGCTTTCTTCAGATACCATTATTTTGATCATATCTTATTTACTATAAAAAAAATAAAAAAAACATGGTGAAAAATTGAAAAAAAACACATTTTATGACTTTTATTTGAAAAATCTTTTACTCACCTAATAACCCTTTCCATGCACCAATTATACAACTACACTTTGTCAAACTTTGTAATAGTAATTTTTTTTCATTTGTTTTTCACACAAATTGTACTTTAGTTATAGATATACAGGTCCTGGTATATGTCACTGTCAAACAACACCCCAATGTGTGTTCAGGAACATCTCCTGAGTGCAGTGATACCCGACATGCATGGGTTTGTCGTGTTGTTTGAGATTTAAAATGCCACATTTGGGAAGTGCGCTTTTTTTGTCCATTTTGGAAAGTCTGTACCTATGCCCTATCTTTGAGCTCAGCCACTTTTTTTTTTTTATATTAGACACCCCTTGGGTATTTGAAGTGCTTTTATTTTAACTCTTTGTTGAGATTTTTGAGAAATTTTAGCACTTGCTCAAAATAATAAACTTTATTTTTTTATTATTTTTTTTTAATCCTTTATTTTTTATTTATTTTTTTTTTACACATTTTGCTGGATGGTTCATCTAGTGACATCACTGCATAATTATTTTTAAATGTTAGCACTTTTAATTTTTTCCATATTTTTTTTTTTTTTAATATTTTACATTGTGATTAGAAAGCTGGGCTCCATTGACTTGCATGGTTGAATGCAGTACCTGTATTCAACCTGCAAGTGGAGCCAGAGTTCTCTAGACCATCTAGCGAACTTTAAAAACTTGTTTGTTTCTTTTACAGGGCGGCCGCCATCTTGTTGATGGCGAAGAACACCGGCAGCTGCGGCTGTGACCGCTCTCCGGAGCGGTCACAGCCCACCCAGAGGTAAGTGTTTGGTGTCGCTGGATGCCTCCTGATCGAGGCATTCCAGCGACACCATTTAAGTTTAGGAGGCGATCGTTGATTGCCTCCTAAATGCTTTTAAAACGGGCGTCCGCCGCCATACAATGTATGGCAGCTGTTGACGCCTCGGGGAGGGGCCAGACATGGCCCCCCGATGCCGATCTCGGCGTTACTGAATGCCTCGACATCGAGGCATTACAGTAACGCCGTTTAAGCGAAGAAAGTGATCGATGATCACTTTCTAAGCTTATTTTACTTTTTGACGGTTCAGGACCGTCAAAGGTCATTTAGTGACCTTCATGTCATGACGGTCCTGAACCGGCAAAGGTCGCGACGGGGTTAAGTTAAATTGTTATGTTATGCACTACTTGTTGTGTCCTGTTTACCCATTGTACAGAGCTGTGGATTATAATGGTGCTATATAAATAATACATAATATAATGGGCATAGGAGTTCATTAGACTGAATGGAACTGTTGTGTGAGACAGCACTGGAGTTGGATGATAGTGAGTATAACAAATATAGTGAGTGCATATGATGGCGGTGGGTCCCTTTAAAGTACTTTACAGAGTACTTAAATATGCATTTTTTATTGGTGGGGCAGCATGGGACGCTAGAGTGTTTTTTTAATTAACAGGTCACTATATATTAGGGTTAAAAAGTCAATGGCTATTAGAAAAACAGCAGGTCAACCGAAAGGTCTCATTATATCTGAAGAACAGAGGACTATTTGGAAGTATTTCGTAAGAGAAATAAAAATCCTCCTTCCTGTGAGAGCGGAAGGGAGGTACAGGGTGCTTGAGAAAAAAGGGAAAAAAGAAAGCCATAAACTGCAGCCTTGGATAAAGTTCAGGTGAGCGAGGAAACCACCCCGTGGCCTCTGGAAATATATTTCTCCTGTCTCCTGAAATGATGTTTTCCTGAAACAAAAGGAACAATGTTATGGAAAACTTGATGCCAGGTATTTAAGGAAAATGAGACAGCGAAGCGGATGAAGAAGACAAAGACAATCGTTTTTTTGTCAAATGTAATAATATGAAAGCAGCTGAAAGCTGAGACAAAGGGATAAATAATCTTGTTCCAGCAAGATGACTGAATCATGGGAAGGAAGGAGGGGAGATGTTTTTCGTGGTAACCTATAAAAAGTGTAGCCTGGCACATTTGACATTCGGCCATCTTGTTGAGTGACTTGGCTACGGTCATCACTTCCCACTCTCAGAAACAGGAAGGTGCCGTGACAGAAAACATTTTCTGTAGGTATGCAGGCCTGTAGCGAGGCTGGAGGTTGAAGTAAAGGTCATTTAATATATTGATGGCGGAACCTAATCCAAGACAAGGCAAAATTTAAAATTAAAAAAAATGCAGCGGGACAGAAGGAGAAGAGGATCTGCCTAATTTCAGTTTACAATTTAGAGCAGGATTGAGTGATATATTGCCCAGTTATCATTATTATTATTGCCTTTTATTTATTAAGCGCCAACAAATTACTCAGCGCTGTAAATTTAATTTGGGCAGTTAACACACATAACACATATACATTATTACATACAGATACATGAGGAGTTGAGAACCCTGCCCTTGAGCTGCCCTAGCCCTATGGTACTTTTACACAAAGTTCCTGGCAGGAATGATGGTCTTATGAGGGCCCTGCTTGGGAGCTTACAATCTAAAGGAATAGTGGGTAATTAAAACAAAAGGAGGGGACCCATTGGACTAATACATATCTTTTCAGGTTGTGTCCAGTTCTATTTATATCTTTGTTGAACAACATATATAAATATTTATTACATAAATATAAATATATATTACAAATATTCTTAAATATAGTATTCCACTGCTGGTGAGCTTCTGCTGTGGCAGGAGCTTGGCTGGCCCTGGATAATGTATAGTTAATAAGTCTTCAAAGTCTTGAAATTTGCAAGTGATGGCCTTCATAATGACTAGAAGTGAGAGTTCAGAACAACTCTCCTGACAACTATCCTTTTAGTGAACAGACCTCTTTTAGAATGCAATATGTACGCAATATGTTACACGTATAAATCGGGATTCAGATTATAGTGGAATTAAGAGTGGGATTTATTCACTAAAGAGCGAGTTGTCACATTTGGCAGCTTTGTCACTTTAAATATTTGCTTATTGCTCTGACCAAATGTGAATCACTCATGCTGAAAGGGGGTTAAATAGGAATGTCACATTTAATAGCATGTGTGGGGTTTTAATAGGGACAGCACCACACCAGATTGTGACTGTTGTCTTCAGCTGCTGAGAATTATTTCTACAAGAACTGAACACTTAATTGTCCATGACTTCCAGGACAACAACTGTTACATCTCAGCAGAGATGAGCGCAAGTTACAGGCACAATCCAGGATTCCTGCAGGGCTGGCGTTGGCAAAAAGTTATCAATCTTTAGTAAACAGCAGCTTTTTTCTTAATTAGGCTATTTTTGAATTCCTTCAATGATATTTTTATGAATCTCCACGTTTAGGGTTCCCCGAGCCAGAATCACGCTTCATATATTTCCATATAAAATAAATTCTACTTGAATAGATGCCAAGTGTCCTAGCTTGTTTACAATAGTCCTGACAGGGGGAGGTGTGTTTCCCAAACCAAAGGGAACTTCTGTGTATCCTTGCCTGAAAACAAGTAGTTTAATGATTTTTTTTTAAATTTAGATGCTTTTGCTCAGGCTGGGGTATTGTGACCTGTTTGCAGCCCTTGCGCCCTGCAGTTAACCAAGAGTTTGCAAGAAAGTTAAAAATTTAATCTCACCAATTTCATGATACATTATCAAGGGCAATCCCAATGTTGGGGGAAAATTTTTGAGTCATGCCACTAACGTAACTCAGTTCTTAGGACAGGTCAACGGCCTAATGGGGTTTGCCCTTCATAGTCAAGTCAGGGAGTTGAAATGTTCCCCGGCACAGAGTTTAATGATTCAATGCAGCAGAGTACAGGATTGAGCCTTGGTGGGATATCTCCATGCCATTGGCACATTAGACTGCTTCACGGAGGACTAGACAGTTTTAATCTTTAAAGGACAACTGTCCCCATTACAGCTTTTTTCAAAAGTATGTTAATTTGATGAGACTACCTTTGGCATCTTCTTTTTTTTTCCAACCATTATCTGATCAATTACCTGTCCTTAAGAGTTCCTCGCCCACTATTACAAAGGCTGCCTAAAAGGGGTGTGCTAAGCACCAAGATAACATGCGTTACATGGCTTAGTAGGTTGGCAGCAGTGCGAGAGTGTCAAGGGTTGGCCTAGGGTTAGTGGTACGAGGGAGGTAGTGTGTGTATTCATACTATATGACCAAAATGATGTGGAGATCCCTCCTAAATAATGATTTAAGGTGTTTCAACCACACCCATTGCTAACAGGTGTATAAAACCAAGCCCATAGACAAACATTGGTGGTAGACTGGGTAGTAACAAAAAATCCAGTGACTTTAAACGTGACACTGTCATAGGCCACCTTTGGCAAAAATCTGTTCATGAAATTTCTTCCCTGCTAGATCTGCTCCCTGTCCAGGAGAACACTACCTGCATAGTGCCTACTGTAAAGTTTGGTGGAGGAAGGATAATGGTCTGGGGCTGTTTTTCAGGGTTTGGGCCCTTTAGGCCAAGTGAAGTGTAATGTTAATGCTACAGAATACAAAGACATTTTGGACAATGCTATGCTTCCAACTATTTGGGAACAGCATGACTGTGCCCCAGTGCACAAAGCAAGCTCCATAAAGACATGGTTGGATGAGTTTCGTGTAGAAGAACTTTATCGGCCGCACAGAGCCCTGACCTCAAACCCATCCAACACATTTAAGATGAACTGGAACAGGGATTGCGAGTCATGCCTTCTCGCCCAACATCAGTTCTGCCCTGACAAATGCTCTTTTGGCAAAATGTGAAAAAATTCCCACAGAAACTCTCCACATTCTTATGGAAAGCCTTCCCAGAAGAGGGGAGACCATGGCTGAAAAACGAGAACCAACTTCATATTAATGTCCATGGTTTTGGAATGGGATGTCCAACATGCTCATATAGGTGTGATGGTCTGGTGTCCACATTATTTTAGCCATATAGTGTTGGTGTATGGCTTTAGAGTGAGTGGGTGCTAGAGTGAGTGTACATGTTAATATGTGCACGTGTTTCAGTTATGGGGGTGAGGGCATTGAAGAAATACTGCACCATTACATAGGTTTACACTCTTACTTATTGTAGTGAACTGTAAAATATATTATTTGGATAAAGTGCTTTAATCTGCTAAGACTATCTTGTCAAAAAATGATATGATTATTCTTTTAATAATATCTTGATGCAGCAGTTTTCTGTATGAATCATTATTTCATTTGTAGTTGTAGCCTTTTGCAGTTATAGTTAAAATAACAATCAGGCGCTAAAGAAATATTGCAATTAATGTAAACAAAATATATAGTGAATAAATGTTATAGTTAGTGCTGCAGACACTTGAAGTATAGCCCCAGATACCACAAACAATAATGAAAAGTAAAGTGTTGCGCAGGAAAATAAACTTTAAACTTATAAAGTGACAATTAATTAATTTAAGTTGTCAAATTGGACCTCCAAACTTTTGTATACCTTACCTTTTGCCTCTCCATTCGCATCCTTCTTTTCGTTACACTACTGTGTGGACGGATAACCGTTTGGGATAGAGATCCAGAGGGAACCTTCCAAAGCAACTCGAGAGCCGGAATCTCCTGTCGTGTTTTTTGAAAAAGTCAGAGCAAACTATATTGCTCAAGTTTATGGAAGCACTATGATTTTTGTTTGTTTTTTACTCTTCACAAGTTGATATGTCTTTGTGATACAACGGATGGAGGTCCAATTTGACAACTGAGAGAAATATAAGTATTATTCAAATTTTCTTATGACACATATTTTGTGTTGTTGGTGGTACATTTAATTAATTGTCACTTTATAAGTTTAAAGTTTATTTTCCGGCGCAACACTTTACTTTAAATTTTTGCAGTTATAGTACAATAGGTTATGCAAAGTGAAGGAGTTATTATTATTTTATTATTATTATTATTATTATTATGTTTTCCATTGCAAAACTAAAAGCCTAAAATTTAATAAAAACATAAATTTAAACCCTTGGGTTACTGGAGGCCGTTCCCCTTTGGAGGCGGGGCCAATTTGTATGGTTTTAATATAGTTATTGTTAGGTGGCAATCTTATTAACCCTTTATACTTTACCTAGGGAAACCTATGCATTTTTATGGTGAGTTAATATATTCATGGATACCAAGTTTAGGGTGAACCACACATCCCTTCCAGTATAATGGTTAAAAAAACATATTTTTCCTCCAATATTTCCCAATAAATCCCAAAACAAATGATAAAAGGGACAATTACTAAATAATGTCCTTTACACCCCTTAGTAAATTTATCATGTAGGTGTAGTTTGCACGGGGAGCCAATCAATATGACAGTTTAACAAAAGGTTAAATTCCAATTATCCTAAAAAAACAAAATATAGGTAGAAAATACACACATCCACAAGTTTAATCTCCGGCGCACCTGCTTTTGCGGGCTATGACTCCTATCACCCTCACTATTGTCATTCTTGCTGAGAATTAAAACATTTTAACCTTATGTTAAAAAATGTTAACACCCACTCTACAGAAGTGTCTAAAATCAAATTCTGAGGGGTAAAATCTAGACAATTAACTCTAAAAATGCCACAGTGGAAACACTATTTACTTAAGCCATTTAATGAGGGGAAAAATAGAGCATGTGAAGTTGATACATGTTGACCAGATTTTCTAGAAATCCGTTAGCTATACCCAATTAACATATTGTTAAATTTAAAACTAACACTCTACGGACAGAGCACAGTGGTGAGCACGGCCACCAGCAAAGCCCTTCGGTGTTCCCTCAGTCCCAGCAAGCTAAGTCTGAGTGCTGGGATAAGATGTAATTAAAGGGCATTGGATCAGAAACAAAAGGGGAGTAATAAAGAACAAAATATGAAATAGCATTAACATCAAGGGTTAATTTAAAATCCATTTTTGCTGTGTTAATTTATTTGTTGAGTGAATGCTGTTTGCAGCGGCTGTCCAGACCACGGTGAAAAAAGAACAATAAAGAAAAAGTGTGCAGCGCTGCAAAGTGACAAACACCACCGTGAAAATTGAAAAATTAATTATACGAACCCCTTGGGGAAAAACATGCATAAATTCATATCGAAATAGTGAAAAAAAGCAGCATATCCTTAAGTTAAGCGTCCAGCATAAAAACCAGGAAGTAAAATGTCATTTACTGGTATGTGAAAAGTAACCTGGACACTAAAAGAAAGACAATTTCCTAATTCAGTGTTTGTATTTTTTACTTTATATTATTGTTTCTTCATATATATATATATATATATATATATATATATATATATATATATATATATAGCGCTGTCCATTTTTGTTGACATAGTAAAAAAAGGTTTTAAAAAATAACCATTACCATGCTGGCAGCTTGTGAATTATGATACTTATTTAAGCTATTTAATGTTTTTGTTGTTGTTACTTGATTCAGCTGTATTTTCTTGAAGTTATTAATGTATTATCATTATTATTGGTGTTATTACTACCTACACATATGTATATGTACCCTTTATCTACTGTACAGCACCGTAAGATCTCCGAGCACCATATAAATAAAAGTGAATGGCGGCAAAAGCTTTTTGTAAATACATATGTTAGGATCGTTGTATGTGCCTTATATATCTGAGGTTATATATTTATATAGTTAATCCTAGGTCACCCAGGGATACTCTAGGTACTCAGAAATAGATGTCCCTGCCAGGGATTCTTATAAGTAGTCTTGAAAAAAATGCTCCACGGAATAATTTAATGTCTGGTGGCTGAGCAAGGAAAAAAATCCTTTTAACATCATCGCTCCAGTCTGGATTGGTATACTACACCAACCCTGCCCCTAGAGATGTAATATGCTTAATGTGGTGAAAATCCCTGAGAATAAAATATTTCATATCAAGTTATTTAGCACAGAACATCTGTCATAAAGCGAGCGTCTGAAATGGTACAGGGCTGTTTACTTATCCCTTACTGACACCTACTGGCTTCACAATGAATTCTGTATTACAAACCGCACCGAAGATATCCCAACCATAGAAAAGCTGGGATTTCGGTCTCAACAACCATCGTTAACCCAACAGTCAGTTCCAAAAAAATGCTACCCATTCAGTAATTCTGAATTCTGTCTGGAAAACCTACAAAAAAAAATCCCGCCATGAGTTTGATCATCTTTATCAAAAGATGATTGTAAACAAGCAGGATTTCTAGATGTTGTTGATAGACCTGGAAAACAGGGTTCTGGGTTCTGATGGAGTTATCAAGAGCTCAAGTGACTTTGTTAATCAATGTCAGAGAAGTTTTCAGTACTTTCCATCAGGCAAAGGTAAAGGTTGGTAGTAAAATAGATTGCAGCATGAATTGCTCAGCAGAGGCCAATGAAGGTCTTCCCAGCTGACTTGTTGGTAGAACCTTTAGAATGTTTCCCCAGCTTCTGTCTTCTATCAATAAACAAAGCTCCATGTACGATATATGACATTTCTCTCTGTAGAATACTTCATGCCGGCTAGGGATCCTTAAAATGCACTTTAAAGGTTATTACAATCTGCTGGCACTGTTTAAATAAAATACAATAATAAATAATAAAAGTTATAACTGTGATTCTAAACAAATATGCTTGTTTACACCAAAAATATGCAACGTGTTTTCATGATAAGTGACAGTGTTAAACGTTAAATATTTCTGTAAGTGGGTGCCAAAGCAGGCGCCAAAAAGTAGATCTTTCTGGTGTGGAAACAGACAAATCCTATACTGTCTGAAAGGTACGATAGGCAGGGCAACAAAGCAAGAAAAAAACATCAATAACTTCACAGATTAAGATGTGTCTTACTGGTGCCACAAGCATAACATAATCAATTGTTACTATCTTCTTATTGTAACTGTTGGAATTGTAATCTTTCACTTACTACCCAGAGAAAGATTACAGTGGAAGACTAAAGGAATCATGTCATTAAGCAAAAGGGTGTATGCAGGCAGAAATCTTACATCTGCAATAAATCAGACCAGGGTCATGCTACAGTAGCAAACCCCAGATATTCGTGAGTAAGGTTGCACAGTGTTGAGCTATAACCAGTGTATGAAGAAATTAAGTCAATCATAGATTGAGAGAACAAATAGACCACCAGGAAATTTCATGTGGACAGACCTGTTTGAGAATACTAAGGAGGCATCAGCCACAGATGGGCCAAACTTTTCCAAATGTGAGGTCCCATTCCATGTGATTGCTCTCCTATGAATGCCCCAATGGAACCACATCATGAGTTACCAACCATAAACTAAATGAATATGTAGCTGTAGCAGCGGGCTACTGAAACATTTGGGTTTCCTACCTGTGTTCATTTCCATTATCCAATATTACTATATTGGTATGTAGAGGTTGATAAGATTTTTTTTTTTTAAATGTTCAACTAATTATTGAAAATGATAGCTAGTGGGAAGAGTAGAGACATTGGAAATCTAGGTCTCCTGCCAGAGTAGTGCTTGGCACGAAAAAGGATGATGTAGGGTGAGTAAGTTCAGAGAGGTGGGAAAAGAATGGCACTGGATAGGTTTAACATGATATCTCGTTTTTTGCCCACCACCGCAATGACCTACTTGTATTGAAGGTTACTACCCAAGTGCCTCACTAAAGGAAATCATAATATAAGCTGCTCAAATTGATGCATGCTCTATGTTGAACAATCAGTGCTACTCAGTTCATTACATTGAGATGCGCTGATATGAGAGAATCTGCCCCAGTAGGGTGGCTTTAGAATGGCTAAATTAAATTCTACACATCTAAAGATTAATGAACAAAAACCCAGTCAACATAAACCTTTGTGTTGGTGTGAAACCAAAATAGATTTTTTTGGAAATAAACACCAAAGGTGGGTTTGGCACACAAATGAAGGTTGCCATATGGAAATGAGTCTAAGGCATCATGGGCTCTATCAAATTTCAACAGATGTTAAATGAATACCTGACTGACTCTTCCAGAAAGCTTCAAAAGGGCTGTGGGTGGATCTTCCAGCAGGACAGTGATCCAAAACATACATCAAAATCAGCACAAAAACGGTTTACTGACCACTAAATCAAGGTCCTACCATGGCCAGCCCAGTCCCTTGATTTGAACCCCATTGAAAACCTGTGGGGTGAACTGAAGAGGAGAGTCCACCATCATCAACCTCAAAATCCGAAGGATGTTCAGAGATTCTGTATGATGTCAGATCCCTTGCCCTGTATTCTCCAACCCCATCAAGCATTATGGGAGAAGACTCAGACCTGTTATCTGGGCAAAGGAAGGTAGCACAAAGTATTGACTAAAACGTTGCCAATAATTGTGGCAACACATACATTTACCAATTTTTATTTTTGTTTCGATAAACCTGTATTGTATTTGCAATTGTTTGATATCCATGAGAACAAAGTGTTTTCGTGTTTTGTTCGAAGAAAAGATCAAAAGGTTAAACAATAAAGACAATTTTTTTGACAGCCTTCTTTTCTCATATTTAACAACGTGTGCCAATATTTGCGTAGCGCACTGTCTGTATGTTTGTGTGTGTCTGTGTTAGTGTAAGTGTCAGTGCGAGTATCAGCAACCGCTGTGGATATAGTCCTTCTTGGTACCTAGAATTGTGTTTTTCTTTCAAAAGTTCTACAAACTGTCTTCTGTAAAATAAAAAAGACTCTTTTTTAGAGAGAAAAGCTCCAAAAGAAACCTGGTTCTTATGTTTCAAATGGAGTAAACTTAACTTTTGCTTTAAAATATGTGGTATGTCCTATATTGGGGAAAATATGGTATATTTTTCATGTGCAGAAAGCAAAACAAAAAGTACGGAATATAAGTCAAATTCTCCAATTGTTCAATTAAATTGGAATTACAGACAAAATCATCATGACTGCAGAAAAACAATTAGAATGTTACGTTTAGTGATCAAATTATCTACCTATATATATATATATATATATATATATATATATATATATATATATATATATGCCCACCTGCTTCAATGCTGTGATTAGCCTGCACCAAATATTTATTGTCGCTCACCACCTACTGTATACATGATTGGCTAATAATTTTGGTTATGACGATACACATGGACAATCTGTTATGGAGAATTAAAAGTCCATTCTCTTTGAAAACTGCAGTGGGTGCTGGTGCAATGCAGTATTTTTACTAAACTGATCTGCAATCGCTGAATGTTTGATCTGGCTCATCTACTTCTTGGCTCAAAAAAGACAAGTAAGCTCCTTGGCTTGGCTATGGCTTGGCAGTACCTCTAAGTTGTATTACTTGCCCATCTCTAGCCCACATATCATTGCCAGTAGATGCTTTCTGCTTTCAAATTGCATTTCTGAAAACCTCAACTGCATATAACCCCACCAGAGAAAGATGACAGAATGAATAGCACAGAATGGATTATGGAACATATTTCGCACATCCATATTGCTAACAAAAAAAACAAAACAGGATGGCGTATTCGGTCAGAGATTTTATATATATAAATATCTTATATATATATATATATATATATATATTTTTTTTTATTATTATTATTATTATTATTATTATTATTTTAACTCTTAGAGTACCGGAGATCTGAGTCAGTATGTCTTAAATACTCAAAGGGTTAAAGACCTGGAAATTTGTCCCTTCGCAAGAATTCGCTCTTCACATTAACCAAACATTTTACAATTTCCATTGTGCCAGTGGTGGTGCCAATAGTAGCTCTACACACATTGGATTATGAGGTTTGGTTTTTTTTGTATTGCTTTATTTTAATTATAACAAACGGTGACTCATTTATAGCTATTAATGGAATAAAATATGAACATGCATTAGAAAATATCGAGATTGTCTTATATCAAGGAAAAATAAACATGACATTTTAGCATATCGTGTGGTTCGGTAGGATGAGCTGAAGTCATTGGACTCGTATGTGATTCAGCTGTCTCTGTAGGTGTGGTTCTTCCAAACTGGACATTTTTCTTCTGGCTTCCCACACATGAACTCCGTATGATTCACATGTTCAGGAATATATATATATATATATATATATAAATCCTCTAAATTAAACAATAATAATCTGAATTAGTCACATGCTGCATACATTCTCCTAGAACCCAACTGTCACACTTGTCAAAGAATCATGAACTTCCTGTCGATTAAATAATTTCCTTAATCCTAAATGTTCAGATCTCCTCACATCAGAGACAAAAAAACCCCAGGGAAAATCAGAGCCTTCGCCTTGTGTTTTAATTCTTTAGGTTTGGAGATTCTTTGACATTTTCTTGGGAAGATGTCACATTATTAGAGTATAGGATAGTAACAAAAGTTACATTATGTAATTGATATTGTGAGGGAGTGTATATGGAACAAGAAACACAATAAAGTTTATCAGGGGAAGGCTGTTAACATTGAGCTCATGGGGTGAAAAACTCAGCCAGGGGGTCCATTAGTAAAGCAGCCCTAGGCACATTCGGAGACATTCCCCGCCAATTGACTGCACTCTATCTAGAATACATTCTCCAAAAGACAGGCTCAAAATGGCCATCTGGAACACCTGGCAAATGCTCAGTGGTCCATGAAAACATGAAAAAGGCTCCTACGAACCCAAAATTTCTAAATCAAAGTAGCCCAGAAGAAATTTCCCCCTGCCCCTTTAGCTAGGAGTCCTCTGTTGTTTGCTTCCTTTGCCTTTGAACAATACAAGCACCATCATGTTTTTCACCTTTTTAGCATACTATGTTTAAGTACTATTGTATGGAAAACTAAGAAAATGGATTGTTCTGATTATTTCTTGCCATTTTATTTGTAAAAAAATATAACTTAACTTTAAACCACCCATCGCAAACTTTCGCAATTCTGTTTTCATAGCCAAGTGTGCCTAACTTTTCTTGCAGTGTGTTTTCTGCTCTCAGATTGACCTATTACTAATCCTCCTTCCCTTTACTGAAATACACACGCATCGGTAGGAAGATCTTCACAATCAGCACTGACAGATTAGCGAGCACTTTGGGTCTGACGCACATCTTCTAACCCCCGCCATCATCGTAAAAACAACAAACAGGACAGAGAAAGAAGAGAACCTGGTGGTGTCATGAGAAAGGAGAAATTTATGACCCATTCAATCCCACGTAAAGGTGATAACAGAGATGTCTTCTCCAAAGTTAAAAGAACAAAAGGCATTCATGAATAACTAGGTATTTACTGTCCAAAGGAAGTGTCTCTCACTGCTCAGCTCGTACCGCTAATTAAAAATATAATGATTGGCAGAGACCTCCTGACCGGGAAGTAGCTCTCCAAAAAAACCCAATAAAGGTTATTTCCTCGACTCTGGTGTTCAGTTCTATTACAGAAAGGAAATAGCAACACAGCTGAGCATATGCATCCAGGAAGATTATTATAATACATTAGAACGAAATAAAGAAACGTTTTCTTTTCTAAAATAATAACACACATTTATAGTTATATAGTTATTATAATTATAGTGATAATAGCACATCATTAATGCTTTAACATTTAAGACTTGAACAATGATAGCACCATATTTTCATAATATTAAAGGGGAAGCTTCATGGAAAAATATCTCCTGAGTGTAAACCCCAGCGCTGTATATTGTTATATGAATTGGCATTGACACAAACCTGTTTTTATCCCATTATCTGCAGAGCCATTGGCCGCCATTCCTGCCAATCATGTGATATTTTGGGTGATTTTCCTGCTCAATCACCACGTTGAGCTGTTACTTTTTTGTAAGATTCATTCTTTCTTTAGTTATTTATGATCAAAAATGCTGCCATTTTAGTACAAAAACATAACAAAAGAAATCGAAAGAAAAACCCGTAAAAACAATGCCCATCTTTATGCTAATAGTCCAACGTCGGTCGAGTATGTCAGAGTGTGAGAATCGGTCGATCAGCCTATCTGTGAGAATGTCTGTCCACCATACCCCTGTCAGGTGAAATAGTCAATGGCCACATGAAGGAGAGGGCAATAGATCCAAAAGATCATGGTGAGTCAGATGAGTCAGTTGGGTCCTGTCCATGTAAAAGTTGTATCAGGAGGAATTCTGGAATGTCACTTGAAGCCTGGTGGTAAGAGGGAAAGTATTTATACATAGTTGCCAGGTTTTAAAAAATGATCCTGTACCTTATGGTTTGGACCCTATAACAGAGAGCCACGTCATATGAAACCGAAAAAACAGCTTTCACTTAAAGAGAAACATTGTTGGGTCCGAAGGCTCCATCCACTGGTGTAAGATTGCTTTAAGACTCATGGCAATGAGAGTGCAAGTGAGGGGTGCCTGCTTGAGTCTGTTTTCAGAGATACCGAATATGGTAAATAAGGGTGTAAAAGAGAAGGTTAGCTGTATTTATGGCAACACTAAGATAACACAACTAGAACACATACAAATGGCTAATACACAGTTGCTTGAAAACATTACATTACGCAAAAGCTAGAACTATATTAAAAATGAAAACACCATTTTAGTACTAAAAATATAGTGGGAGATCCCATTTAACCGTATCTCCTGTCTGATTTGCTCATATTTTTCATAGTTTTTTTTCTACGATATACCAAAATATTGTACTTCATCAACCCACCATTTTAATTGTTATTCATTGAATGCACCTTATTGATCGTCTTCTTGTAAATAATTTGTAATCATAAAAATGGTAACATTTATTTAATGTCCTTTCTATATGAAATCTGGATCAGTTTAATATTTAATATTAATAATGGCGAATGCAAAAGTTATAATTCCTATTTTTAAACTGGACAAAAATCATAGTATTATCTTAATTTTCTTAACTGCTGTTTTGGTGATTATTGCTTCTGATTATTTATTATTAAATGTGTACACGCTTACTGATAACGACGATTCCATTATATTTTGGCAACGGAAAATTTTCCTTTGACCTCATTATATCAGCGTAGGAACTAATTTTCTTAGTTTATGTGAATTTTATTAGCTTATCAAATCACTGGCAAGTTTATTTTTAAACAGATCTGAAGAAAAAACGGATAGGAGTTTTGGAAGCACACGCTTCTGTGAAATTGGGAAATATTAAAGAGTACTTATCTACGTAATGTGATTTTTTTGTAGAGGTTATCTACATCTAGCCAATGAAAGGATTCATTGAAGGCCCTTTGCAGCGATTAATTAATAACTCGATAATGGGGGAACTAGAGCATTTAAGACCTCCAAAGTTAATTTGATAAATACTCTTTTGAGAATTGTTATTGGAAGGTTTTAAAACCAATTTAGTCTTCATGAGTTTCAAATTGCAATGCGCGTTGCTGCCAAAACTGAGTAATTCTGTACTCATCTGAGAAGCTTGAAGACATGCCTGGAGAATAAGTCTGCTTCCAAATAGCTCATGCCAGCTTGGAAGAAGGGTAAAGAGAGAAAAAAAAGGAGTCCTACACAGCAAATGTTGTTATGAAGATAGCGCGTATCGCAGATCACTGTACAGGGAGGGATACGTGAATCGTGTTGTGACAAATGCCATGTAGAGAAGAAATCTGTGTAGACTGTTGAGATACTTAACAAAAGCCGGCACATGCCGGCCACAAAAAAGCAGAATAAGGAGAAGTTTCTTCTTAAATGTTTGTTTATAGAAGAAGACAACGTTGATGGTTAGAATAATGGTACTCTTGTCATCCTGCGGAGCTCAGGATATGCAGATGAATACCATTCAAGAGTTAGCAGCACAAGGTAAAACAGCCTCCTGTATTGAGCCCGACTGATGAAGACAACACAATCTGCCCAATGGAATCAACAGCCGTCCTAAGACTAGTCTACTGGATAGGGCATTATGGTAATAACTAGAGCTATTTGTTTATATACATGGGGTTTCCCCAAGTTTTACCTGGAGGATCCACTCACTCCTCTCCCAGGTTCTACCCGCTCCAATTCCACAGGGCTTGTGCTTTGACTCATGCAAGACTAACGCTACCTAACCGATGCAATCTCCAGAAAGGAGCAGGAGAGCTTTGGGTACCAGCTGTGGTATCAATAAGTAGACATATGTCTAATGAAAGATTAGCTAGCTATGTTAGAAAGCACAAATATAGAATACACACAACAATGCTTAATAAAGGATCTACCTTGATTGAAAGAGTACTTGAAGATGATGATGATATTTTTAAAGAGCTGTTGTGGAAATCAAGGCGTCATGAAGATGCTTTTACACATAGACCTTGCACATTTTAAGTCAGCCAGCACAGCGTACCCTTTACTGGACAGAATTATAGAGATTCACCTGCCCACCATGAGAGAGCATAATTTGCATCTGGAATCAGAACTCTTTCATTGATACTGTAGTTCTAAGCAACTGACCATTTCATTGTTTTACATTTAAAAGTTCCAAACTACTGAACCTTCTTCCTGGTTTATGTTTTCACAGATGAGGAACATCAGGGCCTTTCTTCGTAACACAACCTAAGCCTAAGCAATACTGAGTGACAACACAAGAATTACAAAATTACTTCTGTCCACTTTTGTTTTTCTCCATAACCTAAACCAGGGGAGACTTGTTAGCATTCAGCAAAGTGTTCCAGAAGACGCATATAGTAGACAGGGCCGGCCCAAGGCAAAATGCCGCCTGGGGCGAATTTTAAAATGCCGCCCCCCCCCTTATCTACCCTTCCTCTCCCTCCGTCCCTGCCGCCCCCCCATTATCTACCCTTCCTCTCCCCCCCCCATTATCTACCCTTCCTCTCCCTCCATCCCTGCCGCCCCCCCCCCTTGTACTTACCTTTCAGCAGTCCTGCGGCGAGTCTCCCTGTTCGGTCTCGGTGCCGGCTATGAGGAAATCTTCCGGCACTCAGCATTACAAGCCGGCACCGAGACCGAACAGGGAGACTCGCCGCAGAGGAGAGAGAGAGAGGGGCGCCGAGCGGGTCCTGACAGCTTGGTAAGCGAAAACCACTCGGCGCCCCTTTCTCTCTTTCGCTTTTAAAAAAAAAAAAAAAAAAAGGGGCTTGGGGCGGCAAAGTGCCGCCCCTTCAAAAGTGCCGCCTGGAGCGGTTGCCCCACTTGGCTCCATTGTCGGGCCGGCCCTGATAGTAGACAACGCAATCTATAAAATCCAGTCTTTACCAGAAAACCCTTTAAATTATCACAGTTTTTTTGTGGAAGTGGAAACCCACCAGCAAGCTCTAGAGTGGGATAAGATCTTTAATCATATCAGCCCAGAGGACAATAAACCTCATGCTCCCCTTGCTGTCCTTGACCCAAATAATCTCAGCTTTCTGCCAGAGTTATTGATTAGGTTTAAGTTAAAGAAGATGACGGATGATAAAACATTAGAAGCTTTTTTTGTTGCAGAATATGCTGAAATGTTAATGTAAATGATGCACAAGTATTTTACATAAAAAATGCGTAATAGATACATATGTATGATACAATCTCTAGTATAACACCCTATTTGTGTATTATTCATGTGTTATTCAGAGTTTGAAGAAAAAAAGCGAAGAATGGATGATTATTTAATGATGTGCACTCTCCAAACATAATCATAATAAAAATTGTATTATAGTTACAACTTCAGGTATACCTAAATTAATTAATTCAAACAATTCAAGATCGCTGGCTATAAGTTTTAGAACCAACATTTTAAAAATAATTTCATTTTGTGAGGTTTTCAGCCCTAAAAGGAAAAAAAAGATTTTCAGAAAATGAAAACCAATAAACTGTGTTAAGTCAGCAAGTATTATTCATATCATATTATTACTTCAAATTCTCAAATTATGGCACTGTTACTTTTAGTTTTGTGTTAAAAAAAATGGAAATGTATTTTATCGCTCTGGTTTTCTACAACACCTGCTGTGCTGCTTGAGGTTTCTGCCAAGTTTGTGTCAAGTATAAAGTATATCAGATTTGGTGGGGGACATTTTCATCTGGAAAGGAATAATATTCAAGCGCTTGGCTGTTTTTCTAATGCTGGGATGATATCATGGATGAGAATGGGTTCAAGAACATTGTTGTACAGAGGAAGTTGCAAAATTCCATTCCGTGGTTTCTCAAAGATGTGGCTAATAATGAGAAATGTGTGCGGGAACATCCAAGATTTTGAAGAACTGGTTCCTTGCGTGAGATCTTTTTCTCTGTCATGTTTAGGAGCAAAGGTTTTCCGGGCAGCTCTGTATATGATATATGGCAGTTCTCTCATGGGGTAATAGAGGTAGTTCCCATACAAATTGACGCCCACTGCTCTCACAAGACTTGTGCACACATCAAATCTTAGAGTGAATCAGCAAAGAAAACAGAAGACCCACCAAAATGTAGTAACGTCTAACTTTATTGCATTCTCCTTAGTGGTCTTCTATGTTTCAGATGTCTGCACTTGCCACAAGTTCCATTGTGAGCATAGATCCCAGGCCTGGACTTGTTCTCTGGCACAAATGCTTGGTTGGCTGGTGGCTGATAGCACCGTATACTTACAGATACTGCTGCTCCAGTGGCACTTTAAGGCAAGTGGCCACCAAATGACACGAACGCAGCCACTGGCCTCGATATGCACACTTTGCAAAAATATAAAAAGCCAACGTGCTTCCGACAGCTCGAAATGCACATTAATTGGCGACCGCTGGCCTTAAAGTGCTAGGACCGCTTAGTTATCCCCAGTCCAGCACTAATTGTGACACAAAACTCCAGGGCCAGACTTGCAACGATGAGGAGGCCCTGGCACTTTAAGGTCGATGGCTGCCGACAGCTGGATATGCGCAGGTGCATGTTACATTTTTTGGCCACTCCGCACCTGCAAGACTTTGCTTTACAGTGCCTTGTACCGTAAAGAAAAACATTTGAAACAATAAAACATTTTTGTGAAGAAGGGAAGCCGGAGATGTACATGTATAGAGTTATTCTATTATCTACTAGCATAGAGCAGACGTCCAGAAGGTAGTAGCCCCTTTTTCAGGCTCATTATCTTGATTAGCTACTAAAATCATCGCGTTTTCTCCCTTTTTTAATTCTCAGCATTATTTTGTTTGTAATTTCTCAATTTCGACTGTTTTTTTAAATATCATTTTTTTCAACCTCTTTAATATTTTAGGATGTGACTGCCATAGCTTATCATTCTTGACCTTACTAAGAATTATGTAGGAGGAGCTCAATTATACAGGAACCAGCATGCCATATATTATTAAAAAAATCCTTTTCACCAAAATTGAATACAGGGTAGAGTAGCTTTTTGATTGTTAATTCACTGCAACAAGACGTACCCTTACACATCACGTTAAATTACCCTATCTGTAATTAATTACCAACCAGGTGAAATATATTATCATACCCATCATTATCGTAGAAGAGAATGATGAAGAAGGAACAAACTGCATTTGGGTTAATTACAGCTCTTGTGGCATGGAAAATGACAATATAATATGACAGAGATGTGTATAAAAGATCGTTGTAGTTTATTATTATCATTTTATTTCTGGACTTTGATTAAAGCAGCATTTCCCCCCCCCCAAGAGGTGACTATTTTGAAACATATTGCAGAATATGCAGCCAAGACACAGCCTTATATATGTAGTATAATATTGATGATAATATTACCATTTTGAGAGTAACAAGTGTTCCATTGATTGATAGAGAAACAGAGAAATTGATATATATGGTAAAGATGATTCTGATTACTCTACAAGAGTGGGGGGCAGAAGTATAAAAGTATAGAAGAGCTGTGGGGTTAAGTGACGATGGGAAAAATGGTGCCAGCTAGGCAGATGGCATCACTGCATGTTAGTATGAATTTCAGTTGAGTAGACTGTAGGCTTCTTTGAAAGAGTGCTTTTGATGTTTTATTAAAAAGCTAAAAGGTAAAGAACTGGAGGTCAAGAAAAAGTGAGTTCCAACAAGGCTGTCATTAGGGAGATAATACCAGTATCCGAATCCTTACCTAAAATATAAATCATTTGTTGTCCAATGTATGGAAGAGCAGAATTTAGCAGGACTTATGTTTGTTAAGATTAAGATTTGCAATAGGATTGAATCAAATTGGAAGCAAGTGGAGAGCTTCAAAAAGAGCAGCAGATGATAAATGTCATGCAAGAAACATAACTCCTGCTTTTTGGAAATCTCACAGTAGATACAGTTGAGTCGGAGGAATGGCTACCACAAAGGTGTTAGAGGAGAGCACAGGGGCATCATCTATTAGAAACAGACAAAGTTGGGCAATGTTTATTCGGTGGAGATGGTTCTCGTGAGGGTTTCAATGTTACGTGAGGAATGACAGAGGAGTAGGAGGAAGACTAACATGCCCAATATCCTTCAAAGACAAGAGTACATGAAATAGCCTTTAGATATGTCATCATAAAAAACAGATTGATTTCTATTATACTTTGATGTAACTTACCCAGTGGGGTCTTTATTATGTCAGGTTCCTAGGGTAAGGGATAGGCAGCCCTTAGCTGGGGCTCTTCTAAAAGCCGAATTTTGGAGGAAACGGTATTTCTGCTCTTCGAGCATTTTACTTGGGTTTGGCATAACAGCATGGAACAGCTTTGTGGACAGTGACACACAGATACAATCTGTCTAAACAGCAGGGAGCGTCCAGTTGACAGTATTTTTAAATCGAGAAAGCATCCAGTAGCCTCCTGGGCTTATAGGGCCGTAAGGGCTTTTCAATACTGTAGCGTATATATTTTCTAGGGAGTAAGGAACACGTTTGCATTGAAATGTTTGCTGACTTTGATAACTCATGTACAGGGTTTATTCAAAAAGGCAGTTTTTATTCTAGTTGACAGGCAACTTTGGAAAGGAACATTCTGAGCCAGCTCACCGTCAACTAGAAGAAAGACCTTATTATATCATTACCGCTTGGCTAATTTAACGGGCAAGCCTAAGTTTCTCTAAAGGCATTTGTGTGGCTTAGAAGAACCACACAACTTTCTCCTGATAAGATAATGAATAACAGTAAATACGATTGTAAAAATGAGGTCCCAGAGTCCCTCTATTAACTACAAAGAAAGCATCAGGTGCTCCCGTTCTTTTCCCATGTGGCTGGAGATGCCACCTGTTCATGAAGCTCCAGACCTGGTATATTCTGTATTTGGATGAACACTTTATGTGGCTCCTTTGTAGTAAAGGGGGTGTAGAAGGGAATGCACACATTTTAGCGGGTTAATGTGCAGATATTCTTAGTCTTAGTAATTATAGGAAAGGCAACAAATTATTGTATTGTATGAATTATAGCAATTCCTGGAAGCCAAATGACTTTCACTGTATATATCTAATTTTTTATCTATATATACATACAGTATATATTCTTCAGATCTGTACCAGAACTAGCTTGGTCATTTGCAGCAATATGTTTCATGAAAATGCAATCATAGAATTGCCAGATGACTGGCCAGTTGTTATGTTCACTTCATTAGTATGTGTACTCGCATAACTCAATTAGCTGAAAACACACAACCGCTAACAGTGCCGTCCACTGTTCTGGGATTGTGGGTGAACGCAGATCTGAAAACAAAGAAAAAAAAAGTAGTATGTAAAATGCTTGTGCATATAAAGCTAGCTTCGGGGTTCCAATGAATTCATGAAACTTTTTTTTTTAAAGTATCATTTCCTAGCGGGTAATCATTTTTAATTAACAGGATCACCTACAGCAACACATGTCCTTCAAAAACTTACATTATTTTTTTTTTTCTTTTTGAATTTCAAAGTTTCTGTCGAAAGAGTTGAATAGCTGAGTGGCTCAACCTCAAAAGAATTTGTAAGCTTTTATGATAGTTATAAACCACTGTGGTGTCTCCTTTATAAGAAGAAAAGATTCTTAACGCAGCGGAAAAAGAAGGATTTTTTTTTATACATGGCTAGAAGCAATGGCTTTCTCCAAAGGTCAGAAAACTTTATTTAGCAAAAAAAAAAAGAAAAAAAAAAAAGAAAAGAAAGAAAATGGTAAGGAATATTGCTAACACAACCAGATAGTTATCTGCTACAAAGTATCTTGCATTACACATGATTACTGTAATTAATAATACATGGTGCTTTACATCTAGGGAATCTTGTTATCTTCTTTTGAAAACTAAGCATTTCTGGACTCTGAATGTATTCTTGATTTTCCAGTATAAATGCAAAAATTATTATTTTCTAATTTATTTTATATACATATATATATATATATTGTTTTTTAATTTTTTTTAAAAGTTATAGCAAATTTGATACTAACGCCTTTTTTAAATTAAAAGCAAAATATAGAAAAAAAAATTATGTCCTCCTTATGGATGATGATTATCTTAACAATATAGCATTTGGTGAAATGGGTCAATTAGTTTTGTTAAGGTGGTTTATGCGCTGGTCGGATGTTATCGCAGGACGCCGGTTAGTAGTCGGTGTCAGGTCCAGCCTTATGACATCATGTGCCCCGCGTGAAATCCACATTAAAAAAATAGACAGACACAGAAACCTGACACAAATGTACACAAATATGGTTGCTCATTTCTAGAGCCAACCCTAATTTTTGCCAATATTAACACCATTAATGTGTGTTCTGTGTTCTGATTGCTGCATCTAAAAAAAGAAAAGTTCCTTGAAAATAACACCAGAATTTTTACTTTAGATGAACATATCTGGGAAGACTCTAGATTTTGCCTGGAGTTTTCCGGAAATCTGAGCCGATTGTTGCAAGCGTCTGTGGAGCGCATAAAGAAAGCTCATAGAAGTGTCTAAAAATAAGGTTTAAGGAGTCATTATCTCTTTATAGACTTTTTTTTTAATTGTAGGAGAGACGGAAAAAAGAAACAAAGCATCTGATGCTCATTTTGCTGAGTAGTGTGTCAGCCCTGTTAGGGTGATGAATACCTAAAAATACAATTTTTGGCTTAAGATTTCCCAGATTTCTCCAAATGTGCCTGGAGAGTAACTAAAAAACCTATGAGCTTACATAAAATTTCTGAGATTGGGCTACACCAAAATATAACTATTATTATTATTACCGTATTTACCGTATTTGCTCGATTATAAGACGAGGTTTTTTTCTGAAAAATACCCCTCGTCTTCTAATCGGGGTCGTCTTCTAATCAGACCTCAAATAGAGGTCTGATTATGAGACTAAGATCCAGATCCCCCGCACCGCTGCAGGGGACCTGGATCCTCCTGTTCCCCCCCCCCTTTTAACACCCTCTCCACACACACTTACCGGTGCTTCCTGCTGTATTGCCGGGGCAGCGGGTTGACGTCTATGCGATCCGCGTAGACAACGTCCGCTGCAGCCGGAAGGAGGTGTGGCTAGCAGCGGGGGTTGCCTGCGTCCGTCGCGCATACCTTTCCCGACTGTCAGAGATCAGAGTTCCCCGCACTGGTGCTGCACCGGTGCGGGGAACTCTGATCTCTGACAGTCGGGGAAGGTATGCGCGACGGACGCAGACAAACCTCCGCTGCCAACTCCACCTCCTTCCGGCTGCAGCGGAAGGAGACGTCAACCCGCTGCCCCGGCAATACAGCAGGAAATTGGAAGCACCGGTGTGTGTGTGTGTGTGTGCGTGTGTGTGTGTGTGCGTGTGTGTGTTAAATGGGGCATAGGGCATTTCTGGAATGCCTTATACCCCTATATGCCACTCTGGCATTTAGGGGGTTAAAAGGCATATTATGGGGCAGAGTGGCATATAGGGAGGTATAAGGCATTTCAGGAGGCAGAGTGGCGTTAAGGGAGCATTTAATAGAGCACTCTGCCTCCTGAAATGCCTTATACCTCCCTATATGCCACTCTGCCCCATAATATGCCTTTTAACCCCCTAAATGCCAGAGTGGCATATAGGGGTATAAGGCATTTCTGGAGGCAGAGTGGCACATAGGGGGTCAAAAGGCATACCATGGGGCACAGTGGCATATAGAGGGTTAAAAGGCATATCATGGGCCACAGTGCCATATTGGTGTGGCAAGCCTGGGGGCAGATGTGCGTAACTGGGGGACAGGTTGGAAAATACAAGGAAATAAAAACAAAAAAAATATTTTTCTCAATCATAGCTTTTATTAAAAAAAATAGTTTAGATGAATTAACATTTACTGGTAAAACTTTTTTCCTTTAGGGTCGTCTTATATTCAGGCTTTTTCTTTTTTTCCTAAGTTAATATTCAGATTTTGGGGGGTCGTCTTATAATCAGGGTCGTCTTATAATCGAGCAAATACGGTATTATTACTAACGTATTGTTATTATTATTATTATTATTATCTTATGCACAGAAAAAGTGTAATATTCAGATATTTAAAAAGCTATTAAAGTTTTAAAATAACTTCTGCTAAATAATTTTATTTTGCGATGATCGATGAAAAATCTACACCTCCCGACAGTTCAAATAGCCAAATTGGGACATTATTGCTCTTAGGGGGTTCAAGGCATGGCTAGGGACAGGGCTATAGCGAAAGTTTTTAGTGTGGCTTCATAACCTATTGATAGATGTTTAACTGACCAAGGTGTTTATAAATAGAATAATGTATTTCATTTACATTATTACATTTCTAAGAATACTTTCTATTTTTATAGTTGTGGAACATGATGATATACTCAAAACCACCAAATATTCTGAGCCCTAGAGGGATAAAAGGAGAGGTCAATGAGTAGAGGGATTTGGATCCCAAGGACTGGACTGTTCCTCCTAAAGAGAGACATTTGGGTGGTCTCATCAACTAAAATCCCTAATCCCTAAAATAAAAAAACTCCCAAACTCCTAATGCATAGGGAATCATTAAATTATAACTTTACTATGTAAAATGATTGATCAAAAATAAACAATTGTGCAAAATAATTGCTTGGTGTTGGAAATGCTGGAGGATCAGCATGGTGACAGTTCTGCGTTTCAAGCCTGGCTGACCCATCTCATTACAATGATTCTGGGATGAGGTGAATGGGATAATACTCCAAATTCTAGCTTATTTCATCTCCTTTACTATAAAATATGCATTTTCTCTCCTTTTGCTAGTTTGGCTGTCTCTGGAGTCCAGATGGAGGTTATATCTTTCCTTGCCTAATTACCAAATACTTTCCGGACAAGATATCCAATTATCCGAGTGGGATACTCAGCCTTATTGTACAAACCACATATCATCTATTTTCTGCTTCTGAGACATTTGCCAATAGTTCCAGGATTTGTTCTTGTAACTTATGGAACAATTCATGCAACCCTTTCAAAGCAACCTTAACCCATTCCTTCCCTGAATCATTGTCGATGAAATGTATTTTAAACCATATTTTGTTCTACTTTAGTGTTATAAACAAAGCTATTGAGGCAACAAAAAAACCCATAATCATAATAGGTCCTTCTTAATGAATTGCTACTTTAAGTGGAATGATCACAGCTAGCTTGAGTCCTTTGTTTATCAATCCGTGTAATCATTTAGATATATTCGGTTTAAAAGGAAAGGTATTGTTATGCCTCACAGAAACTCAAGATTAACAATAGGGAAGTCACAACATAACGGGAAGGAATAATGCAAATTCTAACAACATGATGTTAAAAATGGATTCAGGTCTGGGCTCCTATATCCAATATAGCCCTAGAAAAAAACATTTTTACTTAATGGGTTATTCTTTCTTTTTTAGAGTAGAAAATAAAAAGGAGTGAATGTATTAAAGCTTTATTGTTTCCCTTTCGATTTTCATGTACTAAACAAGTAATATTAATCACTGGTTCACAATAAGGTAGAAACAAGGCCAGTTGTGTTTGTTTTTGTTATTGTTTTCTAATTCAGTATATTTTTTTCCGCTTAATATTGTATCCAGTTAATATATTCTTATTTTAATATTCATTAATTTATTATTTTCGTGTACTGGAGCCAATTCATTAATTGGAGGTTTCTTTTCTCCTTCATCTACACCTTTTCTCTTCTGACCTTTTGCTCTGTCTCCTACATTGAATTTTCCTCCATTGTAAAAAAAAGCTATGGAATCAACTGTGTTTTTTATTAAAAAAAATAATAATAATCATAATACAATAAAAAACATGCTTGTAGATTTCCTGAAAAGTTGTATTTAAAATTTAAATGTGAATATTCTGTATATATTTTTTCGGGGGGGGGGGGTAAAATCCTGACTTCATCAGATGCAAAGTCTTAAAGGTTCACAAGAAATATGTGATTTTTTTATTATGGGTGGTTACACATATTCCCATGTCAGGTGAAATTTGTCACACTTATTCATTTTCATAAGTCTTTTCTGCCAAGCTTTAAAAGAACGGCTTGAAATGTGAGTGAGAAACAGATGTGAATTACTGCATAACAACCTGTCTGAATTTTAAATGTAGCGCTGTCAGAATCCTGCGGTAACCATTTATAAGAATCTTTGAGATCCTGAAAGGCACCACACAAAGCACGTCTGAGCGCATTCAAAGAGTACATTATAACCGATGGATCACATTATGTAAACTGAATTAAATAAACACTGTTATGATTTTCTATTTTTACAAAAGGCACTCATGCCCAATATTTTTTCTCAGCAAACATACGAGGTTATGTATAAAAACTGACTCTGCTCTTATTAAAAATGTTGCATTAGTTGCCATGATGGTCACAAGACCACTTCTAGAACATTACACTTATTGGGGGTCTACTCACTAAAGGGAAAGTTGACAGGGCAGTTCGTAGGTTAGTTGTGGTTTCAACTCCTTGACTTTACATTATGAAGGTCCAACCTGAATTAGAGTACCTTTACGTACCTCCAAAATGTTCAGTTTTAAGCAGGGTGGCCCTGCGTTTTGGGATCTACCTCATTGTCCCACCAAACTGCTCCGCTCCCTGATTTTGTGGGCAACGGTGATCATGTGTCAGTTAGGGAGATCAGAGCAACTCCTAGACTGTCCTGTTGAGCTGTAGAATCCCACATTAGCCATCTTGAAACCTACTAAAATGGAACACCGGGATATGACATCCAATCGCAGATGGAAAGTAGGTTGATCATCCTGCCCCTAGTACTTCCTCTAACTGTGCGAACAGCCCCGCTTCTAACCCCATCTCCCAAAGAAGGTGTCCTGTTTTAGGAACCAAAAATGTTATGCTTTATGCTTAGACATGATGGTGGGCTAACCAAGCTGCGGATATATAATTAAACCAAAACGTCAATGTTTCCACCAGGAAAATGTGGTTTGATGTAGACGCTAGAGCTCCAAGGGCTTGGGTCAGGGTCGTGGGCCCTGCGTGGACATCTAGTTTCGGAAGGAAGCACATGGGAAGTACTGCTGGACAGCTTAACTGCACCTGGTGGTACCAAGGGTAGCTGCCCTTCTTGCCTGCAGAAGTTATGGCCCGTTAAGCACACACATTCCTCTATTATGTTTTTCTTTTGAATATGCTGTACAAAAAAATATATATTATTCCTTGCTGTCTCAGTAATTGGGATCAGAGCCCCAGATATCCAGATGACAGATAACATACTATGTCCTGCCAAGGACAGTGGCTCCATTTTACTGGAGCCATAGAGTGTTTGGTCAAAGTAATGGCGTGCAGAGAGCCAGATAGGCCTTAGATTCTGAAGACAGCAATTACTGAGTGCAGCGTATACCAAGAAAAGCAAATATTTACTCGTAGCACAGATTGTAAACTCTTACATTTCACGGGAGACAAACTGACAAAACTTAGTATGAACATATGCTTGGTTTCCTTGTTTTGGTTAATTTGTTAATGTGGATAAATTGTCAACTTATAATTTACAGACCCCCGAGCAGATCAAATGTGGTAAACTTCAAAATACGTTCCTTGTCCTTTGTGTGTTTTTTTTGTGTGTGTGTTTGACTAGGTTAAAAGGCCAGGTTCCAAAAGATAATGTAAAGCGTGAGCCATGTGGAGACGTCTGATTTTATAACATCTCTAGAAAAAGATTGACCATCGCCTGTTCTTTCAGACCCTTGGAAGCACTTACTGTCCAACAGGTGCACCAATTAAAGTAAAAGCTTTGATTGCCTCCTTAATAAAACGAACGACGCAAACCATACCTCCCGGCCCCATGTAAAAATTCAAAGCCGCCTAGAACACAAAGTCACTGCTCCTTTCCAAACATACGCAACGGTGGAACTGACCCACTGTTTAACTTTAAACGTCCCTTTTTTTTTCAGTACACATAGGAAAAAAGAAAAAAAAACACGCGATCCCTTCATCTTACGTTAACATTTGTTTCAGAAAGCCGTCACATGAAAGCAATAAGGCACTCTGCAGCAACACTCTTTAAGAATGCTCTTATATCTTACACCGCCGCGTAGCTTGAAGAAAGTGACCTTATGGGGGCGTACCGCTATATGTGAAGCACTGCGTGTCCTTATAATTGATAATGGTCCCTATTGTGTAATGCCATAAAAATACTAAAGCACAACAGGGCATTGGAGTCACACAATCCCATTTCTTAGATGTGATGGGAAGCAAGGAATCAATGTTCAATTTGAGGGTAATAATGTGTTCCCCAGAGTTCATTGTCCTTTTATAATATTGTTTTTTTTAATCTATCTTTCACCTTTTATCCTGAAAGCATTTTTGAGCTGAAATTCAATTACCAAATCACTTGATTGGGGAAATTGTTTATGATGTTATTGTACTCTAATAGCTTTTTGGTCCTTTTTGGTCATTATTTTTTTTTAGATAAATTATTATGTAGCTGGTATAAGGTTTCCTAATGGACCGGGCAAAACCAATGAAAGAATGAACCAATTGTATCAAAACTGAGTCAATGGCATTTTTAGCTATTTAATCTTTTAAAAAATGTGTAAATAACACAATTATTGTTTTACACATTGTCTACAATGTTTTCCTTCTATAACATGCATCCATCTTAACTGTTCCCTTGACCTTTTTTTTTTTAATTAAATATATTTAATTCAGTTTACATAAATATAAAATATATTCAGAACAAAATTTTAAAAGGAAAAAAATATATATGTATTTTTAAAATCTTTGGGCGAAGTAAAAAAAAGTAAAGCAACTCAATATGTACTTATGAATGGAAAATTATTTTTCAAGTGTCTTTTAGTATATAAATAAGCACATGTTGTAATGATCTTATTCCTATTGAACAGAATACAAATATATTAAAGCAGTATATTTCAAATGGTGCCAAAAATGCTATTAAAAAACTTTTTTATACTTTTCTTACATATTAATTCAGTGATGTTTTTGCAAACTGAACAATATCGTCATTATATATCTGGCAATTTATCTTCTTTGTAGTTTCGCACTTGGCGCTAACCCTTGGCCAAACTACTACTCTACTTAATGGGGAAATGTTGCCATCACATTTTCAGGAATCCATGTAGTTTTATCTTCCCTTATAATATATAATATTTTACAAATTGCTCGCTAAGTGGAATCTGACCCACTGTGTATAAAACCAAGTCACAGGGCTTGGCTAACCTACAGTTCTGTCTGTGGCTACAAAGGGGAAACCACAGGCACTTTGTCCGCCAACCGGAACTTTTTGGAGCTTCCATGCTGCCCAGATGAGAGGAGCAGCTGTAATTTATATTTAAATAAAACCTTTTTATAAGACCCAGTAAGAGTTCGGTCTGGACTCATAAAGGGCTGCTTTTGTAAAGCCAAAAGTGCCGGTTCTGTTGGACCTTTAGCACTGCTGTAGGCTTAGGTTCCGCACTTTCAAACGGATGCCCCGTGTGCATTAAGGACTCATACAACGTATGTACCCAGGTCATAATACAGAACGACACATGAATAGTTTGCAGGGATAGACTCTGATGTCCTTCAACACTCAGGATGACCCTATTAACAATTAGTGCCGGACTCATGGGCACATTCAAAGCTCTTGTGCATATCACTTTAGTGCACTCTGTTAGTGATAAATCACCCAGCTGGTGGCTCAATTGTGTTCTATCATCTGGTTCTCTCATTGAGTATTTATTGATAGTATATCAGTTGACCTTGTACATCTTTACATGTGTAGTTTGTTAAACAATGGAGGTTTTTAAACATCCAGGCAATGTAGCACTAAACATCAGATGTAGAGCAGATTTAAAATAAAAGAGAAACTGCTTTAAAGGTAAGGCTTTCATTCACAAAGGGGAAACTTGGCCTGGGAAATCCTAGAGAACTCAGGTCATATAAACAAAGGATAATAATAATATATTATTTGAGTAGGGGAAGGATCATATTGTATTAGGAAGTACGTTTACTGAATCCGTTTGAGCTTCAATTGTTGTAATCTTTATGCAAATTATGATTTTTAAATCACCTTTGCCATCATGGGATTGCTTCTATATCTCTTTATGTTACAATATGTAGTACTTGGTTTAGGTTCCTTGAGATGCCCAGGGAACGGATAGCCCATACCGGACAAGTGTGTGTTGCTCAAAGATTGCGTCAGTTGATTTGTGACTATACGCCACACATTTCTGTCAGTGTACCTGCATATCTGGGACCAGGCCAGGTTTCACCAGGTTTTTTTCAAACATTAAGCCCGCTCCCCATCCAGGGTCTGTCCATCCAGTGTCTGCTCCGGGAAGTTCCCAGGAATCCCTATCTGCTTTTCATCATTAGCTGGGAAGGCTTGAGTTGGGTTGAGCCCAACATCTTGGTTTAGATGGCTCATGAAGAGGTCACGAGTGTTAGCCAGAGCCAAGCTGGCTAAAACACTTCCGCCCTATTGTATTCATCTTGCCCAAAGTTTGGGCGATGCAGTTAAAAAAAAATAATAAATAGAGAGTGAGAAAGAGCGCGAGAGAGTGAGCTATGGTGGAACCTTGGTATTCGTTGGATCAAGGGTGCATTGATTTGATTTGATATGTTTCTGGTATAATTTAACACCACCAAATTTGTACGATTGTGTTCTTGTATTTCAATTTCCATCAATGCTATCTCTTTGGATTGATATGAACCTTTAGGTACCGAATGGGTTAACTGATGCATTTTAGTGGGTTGCATAGACATTGTAAATGCAAAGGGTTAATCTCATGGCATTGTCGTCTTGACCATGCAAGAAATTAGATGATACATTCAAATTCAGAAATGACAATCCTCACCACAATTATTTAGCGATCACCGACGCGCAGCAGAGTTTTGTAGAGCGACTCTGAAATGTAACATAGATCAATACTTCAATACATTCGATTGTCTTGTGTCTGCTGCACGTGATCTGTTTCATCTTTTCCACCCGGTATATGCAAGAGAATAACATTATGTACTCTTTTCATAGCATTCCTGTGTCATGTAGAGATGGTCCCAATTAAAATAGTGTGAGGAGGTCTTTACAGAAGCACACGTTTTTTTTTTCCTGCAGAAGAAAAACGAGGTGAGGACTCTTTTATCTCGTTCCTAACTACTGTCTCTTCTTTCGCAGGTATTCTTTTCCCGTAGGATTACCTGCTTCAAAACAAATCCTGAAGCAGATCTTGTTTTACGTAAGCAATCTGCGGATAAGTAAGATAAGGAAACACAATTTCTCATCAGAGATCATTGTCGTCTTTAAGTACAGCTCCTGTTAGGCAAAATTTCAAGGGCTTTTCCTCTAAGACAAGCATTGACGTTTCTTAACCCCTTTATGACAAAGCATTGTTTTCAATGGGTTTAGGGACCGCCCATTGTCCTCAAGGGGTTAATATAGTTTTACATGGTGAACTGAATGTCTCTTAAAATACCTTGCTTTTCCTAACTTTTAGCAAAAAACTCACCCATTATGAAGTGTTGGGGAGGGCCGTTCTTGTTAAAGCTATTTATTAATGATGCCAGGATGCTACAAAGCAGCCAATCAATGATGAGAATTGGCAGACACAAGAGACGAGTAGCTGCAGCTCCAGCGCTGCATCTTCTGCCTAAACTGAATATTTTTATTAATTAATATTTTTTTTTAATAATGCACCCATAGTGTACACTCACAAAGTACTTTAATATCCATTCTACTTTAGTGAGGCTGACATTAATTGTCCCTTTAAATCTCCCCTGAGAGCTACAAGCGAAAATTAGGCAAATGAATGGGTTGATAGGAGAGGGAGAATTATTTTTTATTTTTTTTTACATATTTACTTCAACTTGGATTTCTAAGGCCAACCCTGACAATTATATCCAATCCATTAAATAATTAGTCACTAAAACACAAGCGTGACTTTTTTTTTCTTTTTTTTTTTTATTGTTAAAAATCCTTCCAGAAGAAAAAAAAGAAAAAGGCTATAAAATGCAACGATAATGCCCTAGAATTATATAGTACACCGCGTAAGCTATAGTATTCATTACAGATTTAACGTGCGTCTAATGCTTGTTTAGAAGAATAAGATGGAGGTAATCGTCATTTATGCACGGCCCATTGGCTATCCCAGCTGGAATATATGAGAGATCACTCGGGGAACTGAAAAGGTTAATTGTCTCCCTGCTGGGCAGCAGAATCCGAGAAAGCAAAAAGAAATGTTTAATGGGAATTGTTATTGTACGAAATGCGGTTTTCTTTATAGTTACTGCTCATTGTGAACATGCAGTAAAGGGCATTAGTTCACAGTCACTTTCTCTGAAATTACCAAATCTGCTCAGGAAGCCTTCATTAGGATATTAAACAAGACTTAATAAGTGAAAGTGATTTGCATCGCTGATAATCGCATGTATTAATCAAGCAAGCTTCTGGCCTGCACGGCAATATGTTTCATGTTCCATTGTAAAGCCTCTTTAATTCTGCAGGGGCGGCTTCTTAAAAAAAGGGGGAAATGTTACATTTTAGAAAGCCATTTTTGAAATGATTTACTTAGGAAAGATCACTATAAATAATATTCAACTCACTTTGCAGCTTTATGCATCAGTATAATTAATACCGGGGGTTTGTGTTAAGGATACAGACCAGATGCGGTCCCATTATCAGACTTAAGGCTGCACTTACTCTAATGCATGCGTTTTATTCCGAGTAAGTTTTTCAAACCAAATGTCTACATTTGGCACATTATTTCAAAGTCATATTTTTAGGTTATAATTTGTTGTTTGTTGTTGTTCAGACTACAATGCAGCACTAACTCTTTGAAGCAACATGTGATTGGGCACAAATCAATTAAGGAGTTATGTTTTTTTTTGAAGGTACACTATTTCTAAAATTAAAGATAAAATAAATATCTTGGACAAAGCTACCCGAACATTTTGCTTTTAAAAAACACAAAATAGTTGGTTGCAATTTTTTTTTCTTGAAACAAATGCAATATAAGATCAATCAAATCATTTTGATTAATTTTTTAACATTATTCATAAAAATTTCTACAGCATCTTTTAAATTCATTTTTGGCCCATTCATTTTCAGGCCACACATTCTATTTCCTGCCCATTAGTTTCAGATGAACGGGGGTCTTTTTAAACTTGGGAACAACTTGTTTCTGGGGCCCACATTCACCCATCACTCACTCTCTTGTACTATTAACGCACTTCTTAAACTCTCATTCACTCTCTATCTCATCCTCTTTGAATGCCTCACTACCTTCTCTGAGCACTTCCATGTCTTGCAGCTCCACTTCTTCCCTAGCATCTTCTTTTACTTGTCCTTCTTCCTTTTGGCCTTTCGTCTTGTTCTTCTTTCTTTTCCACATCTTGTACCTCCCGCTGCATCTCCGCAAAAATGGTGGAGCTCCCAGGGCCGTCCTCTCCCTCGATTGGAGGGGCACCATTTTGCCCAAAGATAACCTCCCATGAAGTTGTGCAAAATGATGGAGCTTCCGGTGATGTCCTCTCCCCCACTTGGAGAATCGAGGGAGACAGTGTTCTCCGCCATTTTGAGTAAAGATAACCTCCAGTGATCTTCTGCAAAATGGTGCAGCCTTTGGTGACATCTTCTCCTCCAATTGGAGACTCAAGGAAGCTCCACTATTTTTCCCGAAAATATCCTCTGGTGAGATGCGGAAAAAAGACAGAAGATGGGAGAAGAACAAGCAGATGCATAATAAGAATATGCTAGGGAAAAAGCAGAGCTGCGAGACACGGAAGTGGACGCGGTCAATGGAGAAGGTGGGGAGACATTAAGAAAGCAGAGAGAGTGAATGAGAGTGTGAGAGAATGTGGATGAGAGTGTGAGTGAAAGAGCCCACAAATTTTGGATAAAAATTCAAAGCTTTTTCCTTCGTTTTCGTTCGCTTCACAGAGCCCTCGTCTTGAGGTTTGTATGAATTGATGAGATATGCAAATGTTGTTACATTTGGAACTGGTACGAATCTGAATGGACAAGTATAATTCATAGCTACCTCTTTTCCTGACATAGACATCCAAGTCCATAGCTTGAATGTGTAAGGACCGACCACGAGGCCTAGTTTACCAGCTCTATTCATGGCACAGAGACCACTTTATAAGTAATAATTATTATGATTGCATTTCCTTCAGTGATATTACTTCTCACAATATACGATATGCAATTTTCTCCTTCAAGAATATTATTAACTACTATTATCCGGCTATGGGGAAGATAAGTTTATTCTATACTCCGTGATATATATTTATGAGTCACTGAACCACAATTGTCAATTTCCTTTCAGTCATATCTGTGATAATGTTAATATAATGTGATTAACCCAAATTTGGTGTCTTTTGTTTTCATACAGTGTAAGCTGATACTAAGTTTGGAAAGAAAATTGCTGAATTAATTTTACTGTTTGCAATGCAGAAAAAAGACAATTTCCTTTATTCTTGCGCCTTTGTTCCTTTAGATATTTATTGTTCTCTGGCTTAACCCTTGTTTCCTATCAGCTTTTCCATTGCTAAACGGACAAAATGGCTTACAGATTTTAGATAACCCTTTGAAGTTAGATTAGCTCTTATGTCAAACTACTTAAGTGTGAAACTGATATTGTATGCCTTCAACTACATGAATGATATAGGCAAACTGATTTATACAGGAAATGGCAAGGGGTCATATAGATTTAAATAATCTGTAATCACACTCTGTTTAGTAAGTGTCTGCACTTACAGCTGACCTCATTTGTCTGCCATAACCTTGGTTTTCCTCTGGGTAGGCAGTCGTGAGTGGCCTTGTGGTCTGTTTGCTTTATCAGTCCACTCTGATTAACCCGAAACATTGGGTGCAAATGTTCTAAATGTGACATATGCTTCTCATAAAGTTCTAGCACGGCTTTACATTGTTTTCTTTAAAACAAATATGTAATGATAAATAACGTGCTGCTTGGTAAATTATCTTGTATTGCTTATACTAAAGATGAGAACCCAATTGGTCTCTTTTTCTTATGGTACAAGAGCCACCTGTGTTGTGGAGGTCCAAGTGTGTGCATCAAATAGAAGATGGTTGGACTTCTAATGGACATCACAGAAGAATGGAAGAAGAATGGCAGAAGACCAGGGACAAAGGAGGATCAAGGAAGAATGAGTTAGCCACTTCCCACTCAAAAAGCTCTGTTGGCAGCCTGATTTCCGCAATGCGGGCAGGTAAATCACTATATCGTCATCCAACCAGAGTGCCGTCTCGCTCCACTAGTTGACCATTGAATTAGGTGGAGCAACCTCATGGCGCTAACTCCCACAGCAGTTCTATAATTACCAAACACCTGAAAAGAAATCTGTTAATGAGACCCCATGAAGACTGAGGACATGTTGTTCACGTATGTCTTCTAGACCCAGTTTATCCTTCTTGGCCATTATTTATAGAGAAAGCACTTGGTCCCACCATGATTGGACCTCAACACCTGCAACACAAGTGTAGAGACTGGATCAGAATAGTGTAAGACTGCCAGATCCATAGGCAAAGATAAGACTAATGCACACAGACACAAAGAGACCCTCCTTGAAGCACCAGCGTTGCTCCAGGGTAAAAGTGGGGGGGAAAAAGAGGTATTATATTTTTTAATCTAACTCTAAAGATTTGAGATTGCTTGCCGTTTGACCAGCACAGTATGTATAGATAAATTGAGAATACTCAGTTGAGTCCTTTTAGGATTTACACTTAACCTGGGCAACCTCAAGGTGCTTCTTCAGTTGGTGATTGCTTCTTTCACAAGTAACCTTTTAAATATTTATGTTTTATTTTTATCTCCGCTATGCTGAAGCTGCTTTTGTGTGCAGGCTGTTAAAACAGTTTGAAGGGAAAACATACTTCCAGCTGGTTTCCTCCTGTTTTCCATCTGCTTTCATTCTGTATCTGTCATCCTGTAAATGTTGCTTTGCTGCTGTTATAACTTCATTCTCCATACATATTGCAGTCACGTTAGACTCAGCATTTTCTGTTGTGGTCAGGTCTACATTTTTGTCACAATGGCTGACATTGTCAGTCGTTTAGGACTACCTGCTTTGGTTCCTGCTTTGGTTCCTGATTTGTTCCTGATTTGTTCCTGCTTTGGTTCCTGATCTGTTCCTGCTTTGGTTCCTGATTTGTTCCTGAGTTGCGGCCAGCGCCCCACTAAGTGGACTCCCAAGTCGAGTGCCCTGCAAGTGGGCAACCTGCCGTGTGCCCTGCAAGTGGGCAATCTGCCATGTTCCTAAGTTGCGGCCAGCGCCCCACTAGTGGACTCCCAAAATGAGTGCCCTGCATCCGGACTCCCAAGATGAGTGCCCTGCATCCGGACTCCCAAGATGAGTACCCAGTAAGTGGGCAACCTGCCGTGTGCCCTGCAAGTGGGTAACCTGCCGTGTGCCCTGCAAGTGGGCAACCTGCCGTGTGCCCTGCAAGTGGGCTTCCTTCCGTGTGCCCTGCAAGAGGGCTTCCTGCCGAGTGTGCCCCATCCCGAGGGCTTCCTTCCGAGTGTGCCCCATCCCGAGGGCTTCCTGCCGAGTGTGCCCCATCCCGAGGGCTTCCTGCCGAGTGTGCCCCATCCTGAGGGCCTCCTGCCGAGTGTGCCCCATCCCGAGGGCTTCCTGCCGAGTGTTCCCCATCCTGACGGCTTCTAGCCGAGTGTGCCCCATCCCGAGGGCTTCCAGCCAAGAGACTTTCCTTGCTTCTAGTTCTGCTCTTTGCTTCCGCTCTGTTTCCTTTATAAGGTGTGCCCCACGCGTGTGTTCTGTTTGTCTCAGTCTGTAGTCTAAAGGTATGTCTCAGTTTTATGTGTTTGGATTACATGTTTGGTTTGTTCCGTACCACTGTCATGCAGGGATTAGCGTTAGGACCCACCGTCATTGGAGCACTTTGGCGTAGTGGTGGGCTAAGCATACTATGGCCATAAGATGTGACGGAATCTCCAATAGTTATCAAATAGTCCTAGGCTAGTTTCTGTATAGTGGTGTCCTGTCTTGTTCATGTCTGTAGTATCCCCTGCACCTGGGCTCCTTCTCTACCTGTGTACCCGGTTCGTGACACTTGGTGTTGGCATCCTGTGGAACACAAGATTAAAACGGCTCTCTAAAGAAAGAAAAGGTTCTTGAGCAGTAAAGATATGGAATTCACTGTCTAACAATTGATGCCATTAAATATAAGGGTTTTTTTTAGGTGTAGAACGGGTTTTAAGGACAGGATCAGTTATTAGCTTGTTGATCTACAGAGAAATCAGAGGCCATTTTGAAGTTTTGTGGCACGATTGGCTATTGCTTTAATTTTGTCTGTATTAACTTGATAGACTTGTGTCTTTTTCAAACTATATTACTTTATCTGATTCCATGAATTATATCCTTATATCTCTCATGTAATCTGATCTCTGGTTCTTATTACTGTCTTCATGACCAACCTTATGGTTTCTACTTTCTACCAAGCTGGCTTCTATATCTCTGCCCAGCCTCCATGCATTTAGTTACTTATAGGAAGCAACCTAATGGTGATGCCATCTACCAGGTCAGTGGCAACATCTGGAAAGTGTTCCTGACTGTATAACAACAATAATTTAGTTTAAATATTCCTCAAATATCTTTGAGTGATTTCAGCTCCGACATGCTGGTAAAACGACGGCCTCCAGAAAGGCGAGGTGTCTCGTTGTACTCTATGAAGGACTCAGCCCTGGACTGTGCCTTCCTGAAAGTCCACCTATTTCCCCTAAACCCTGTAATTGGGGTTAATACACCAAGAGGTACCTTGTATATGTGTAACAAAGTGATCTATGCAGAAACTGTTTGCCACGACTCGTAATATAAATGGTGATAAAAAAATTATCCTTTACTGATATTACAATATTGTTAAGAATTTGTACAAGTTTTGCTTTAAAAAGGATTGCATTTGTTTAAAATACAACTAAAATGAAAGAATAAAGTTCATATTCTGGAAATAAAGAAAGATGCACGTAGATAGCGGCACTGCATTATAAAATATTATTTTATTGCACTGTTTAGACCTCAGTATTTTTCCTCTTTTAATCTTAAATATGTAAATCCCCCATTTATCTGGAATTACTTAGTGAAAGGCTGATGTGTGAGTGTGCAAGATTATCATATCCCATCACAACCTCTGATCCTCTTTGCCTCTTATTCTTTTCCTCATAGATGATATGAACAAAAAATAAATATATTAAAAAAAAAATAGCTCACATGTTGCAAGAATATATTATTTTAAGAGACTTGGACTTAAAAAATTGATTTCCTTGATGAGAAAATAAAAGTCTTCTACTAACCTAAGCGGTGACTTTATAATCCTGTCAATGTACAGCAGAAAGGGGTTTTTTTTGCCTTTAATAGAATACAGGAACATTTCTGAGAAAGAATTAATTTTTTAGATGCTGTAGATGGATGACTTAAAGACTTAACAGTAGACCAAGGTCTGTTCTATCCAGAATTCATCTCCTGTGATTAGAACAAGCTGAAATTTCTTTTAGGAATACAGTTTTTTTTTTATATATGAAGTTAAGGATTTGTATTTTGGGAAGAAATAGATCTTATAATTTTATGGAGGTACTTAAGATGTAATCCTTGGTATTTTCTTTCGCAAATGGAATTGGAATTGGGATAATTGAGGAGGATATTAGGAATAATCAAATCATTCTTCAACTGACAATTACAGTTAAACCTTTACGATTTAACTTGGTCTACAAGAAAGAAAATATAATTTGTGAATTTATACACCTAACGCACAGTATTATATTTTCTAACTGCTTGTTATGGTAAATGGATCAGTTTAGTTAACCGTGAAAAAAAAATAGATATGCTGTAGGAGGAAAACACTTTATAAAAGAGGTTTAAATGGGGTTTATGTATTTAAAGGGAAAGTATCACTAGCTTAAAAACATCTATTTATAAGGAGAAGCCTCGTCATAGGGATAATTACCTCCGTATACAGATGTGGGTAAGACCCCACAAAAAGACCTTTAAATAAAAAGGGGTTTTCCATAAGGTGAGATGTCATGTAAAGATATTTAACATGTGACATTAATGAGTATGGCTTATTAGGGTCTCATGAAAAGGGCCGACAGCAGCAATAAGTCGGCTAACCAGTGACAGTTATGGATAGCCAACAACTCCCATAGTGCTGCATCAGCATCCTCGGGAATATTGAGTGTGCCTATGGCTAGCGGAACCTCAAGGAAGTCTTAGTTCTACAACCGTCGGAGAGCAACCTATTGGGTTCTCCTTAAGGCCAACTCTACTTGAAGAACCATGACAGACCATAATTGAATCCAGCACTAAAGTAAATATTAACCTTATATGATTCCTATCCTTATTTGATGTTTCATTTTCATTTTATACAGATTTACATTTTTCAGCTATGACATCAAATAGATTTCAACCAAAAGTTGAAACCATAGCCAGGGAATATCATGTACACTTTCTTCAATTTTCAGGGAGGCTAAGGGGACTTTTTTTGGGGGGGGGGGGTTTGAAAAGAAAATTAGTTTCAATTCACTTTTTTGTGATGTCATCCTGATGGGAATTTATACTATTTATTATTATTATTATTATTATCATTATTATTATTTATTCTGTGTGTAAGAGAAAAGTAATACATAAATTATATCTGTATTTTTAAAAAAAATGTAAAACTTGGCTGGTTTGGCAGTGGGCGTACAGAGGTTTTTTAAGGCTTAGTGATTTAGAACATGCTGTTGGTACAGATGCTCCAGGTTGTGACAATGGTGGGGGTCCAAATAGGGACGGCGGCAAAGTGGGCTCAATTAGATTTTTAAGAAAACCATGACTTTCGAGAACTATAATCTGGTCTTTAAATTTTCCTGACCTTTAATGGCTTGGCTGAGATGGGTTTCTTTCTGTTTATTATTTTTATATGTTATACAGTACAGGAATTTTAACATGCGCGAGTCATATGGCTCCTGGATCTAAGACAAGACAAAGGACTGAGTCTTTACATAAGGAAAAAATGGGCAGACTAGATGGGCCGAGTGGGTTTTATATGCCGTCATATTCTATGTTTCATATTAGTAAATGGCTTGTGCCAATAAAGATGCAAATAAAAAAGATCAAAGAGGAGGTGGTCTGAAATCATTGGCTTGATTTATTCTGGAACACCAAAGAGTTGTTGCCATAGAAACCAAGGGGTAAAGGGGCAATAATGTGCACACACCCCCACCCAGGTTCAGCGAAACATTGTTTGTTCCTTCCATGCATCTGGATTAATTCTGTTTGTTGCTATTCATTGGTGTTGCTCCCAAAAAGCTTCTCATTAGTGTTGGTTGCTGACAGTCTTCTGTCAGGCAGCACTGCGCATGCTCATGCAACCATGCAGAAAACCACCCATGCCAAAGGACATTAAGAGAAAGTGTGGCATAGAGAGAGTGAGAGAGTGCGAGAGAGTTTAAGAGAGTGAGAGTTAGCCTGAGTAAGAAAGACTAAGAGTGAAAAAACAGCAAAATGTAAAAATTCTGAGCTCTCTGCTTCGGTTAGGCTTGTTTCATTGTGGGCCCTCCTTATTATGAGACATTTGGACAAATTAACAAAATTGGCAAATTTTGTTAAAATTAAAATTCATATAAATCCAAATGCAAAAGTCTAGCCGGCAAAGTTTCTGTACCTGGACACCAGGGTCTGTGATAAGGCTCGTGGAAGTCATTGTTTATTATTGGGCATCTAGTCAAATGTCCTTCACAAAGAATGTTGCTGACCACCCCTGGGTGAGGACCCACTTTACGTTAATATCCATTGTGTCCGTAATCAGAATACAGAAAGTGGTCATCTGGAACAAAATAAATGCCATGTAATTCCACGGCTAAAAAGCGCGCAGAAAAATTGGCACCATTCCTTATCCCGTACACGTAATTCTGCATTTATCTTCTGAATACTCCGATTAATACTGCATTAGTTGATGAAGAAAGTTATTAACCAATATTTCCTAGAATGCTGCAGTCTTCTAATAAAATAAATAAGGCTAGTACAACCAAATACTGTCCAAAGCGTCTAGAGATTATATCTTTGTTGTTAACAAAACAACAAATAACCGTGTGAGAAATATATAAAAAAATTATATATTTATACCGAATGCTCCTGGCAGGCGTATCTTCTTCATATGACTCAATCAAGTCAAAGCTAAAATCCTGATTTTCCTCTCTCACATATTTCTTTAACCAACTAAAAATATTTTCCTACACATCACCCTTAAATATTTTGCCTCTGAAGTTCAGCATGGACCTGATTCACGTTACTAAGTAGAAAGTAGTGATGAATTTCTTCCGATGTGTACGTCATGTGATTGCTCATAAAGTGTTCCATCAGTGGGTGGCTTTTGTGCTCATTAACGCTTCCCCAGAAACTGCCTGTAAAGCAGACAAAATAGCCTTAATTTTATCATTAACTCTCGTAGAAATATTGTCCAATATCTCACTAAGCTCTAACCGAAACATATTGCCAATGCGCAAGAGGAGAGGCGGGTATCGACAATTATAAGTGAAGCTGCCAAGGGATGCACCCTCGGAGCTCTTCCTCACCTCCTCTTATATGAGACAGGAAAGGGGTGTGGCAATGACAAGGGGGCGTGGCTAGCTGTGGGGAGAAGGCAGTGATTGCTCCAGTTAGACTTTGAAGGGTTGGGGAATGCGTGGGATTGGCAGGATCTGGGTAATACCATTAGGTAGAATTTGCTAAAACATTAGGGTACTTTAACGTAGTGGGGGGCTAACTTATATACGGCCACATAGTGTGACGGAATCCCCAATATTTATGCCTGAAATAGGTATTTTAACTAGCATTCTGTTGTTTGTTTTATTCCAATACAGTATAAAAAGCCAATTATATTTTCTAGCTCTATTAGGTGGATACTGTTATTTTTTTTTTTAGACATTTTGGTAATTTTCCTAAATTAGAAATTGTTTTGGCTCACTTATTCATATGTTTTCACATAATTCAAGTCTCCCTACTTTTTTTTTTTTTTTTGCACCTTTTTCTTTAATAAATAATAAGATCTGAGATCGGACACATTTTTAACTTCCTTGCTTTTTTTCCTTTTCTTTGCATTTTGTTAATGCCACAAGAGAAACTACATTTCTATACCAAACGTACGGAATAAATGAGTATTCTCGATGCAATTCTCGAAGACATCCATAGAATGTTGAGGGAACCTTGCTGGGAAGACCCAGTATTATTGATAAAAAATGAGAAACAATATCTCTGGTTTAATTCTTATGAATATCCGTATAATGAAAGGGAATCCGAAGCCAAAAGCATGTGTGTCTCGGCTCACAGTAATCAGGAAACAGCACTTCTAGAGACACCACTGTACCAGCAGAGATAAACCAGCAGGAAGATTTCTTTGGAATGATGGATATTTAATGAATCATAAACAAAATCCCCAGCTGTTCCTAAATTTCAGGGAGATTTTAGTGGTAAAAGGCATTTTCTAGTGTCTTGGCCGCGTCGGCGTTTTGTTTAATCACGCTACGGTGTGCATTATCATGGCGTTATACACCAATACAGATTAATATTTATTAGGGACTGATTCCATATTTTTATGACTACATATCCTTCCCTAATTTGTCTTAAATATCCTATTTTACGCTGATCATTTTACACGGGTAACGTGTTACATTTTATTTAATCCTATTTGGTTTGTAAGTCGTGGCATGAACCCAGGGTGAGACATTTTTTATTTTATTTTGTGATTAACATTTTTATTTTTTTTGTGCGTAGTTATCGACCTCTTTCAAATGTATCTGCGAGCGTTAATAAATACACCGTGGTATGCTGTGATTATAGTTTTAATAGGCATAAACTAAAATGTTGGTACAAGCAGCGTCGAGGGCCCCCTTCCATTTATGTATCTCGTTCTGATCTAAATGGCTGCTTAGATCGAAACATGGTTTTGTGCAAACGTAACCATATTTTTCTGGTTATATTGAGAAACAAATAAACACCTAATAATAAATATAGAATAATTGTTAGAAGGATTTATGCAACAAAAAGCCTAGGTGCTCCTAAACTTTGATGAAGTGCCGAGGATCCATCCTGGATTAATTTCCTTTTGCTTATGTTTTTTCCTACCAATTACCTTCTTATATCCATATCCTTATATTCATGTATCATATATATATATATATATATATATATATATATATATATATATCTAGCCTTGGTTTTCCCCTGGAGGATCTATACTGAAGACCTTACTTTTTCACCTGTGGGGCGTTTTGGTTTCATCACATAGAGGTCCAGATCCCTTGCTTTAGCTGAGATGTTGCGTGCCTCTTGAAGAAGAGTTATGTTAAAGGCATTCGGTTTGAAAGGTGTTCGGGGATAATGATATTTTGGACGATGGGGATTTGTAAGCTACCGAGCAGGCACCTCTTTACCTAATGCATTGGCTCGCCTTAATACGTCAACATTTTGTCGTACCTTTTGAATATATGTGCTGCAAGAAGTGCTGCGTAAGTTGTTGGCGGCCAAATGCATGTAATTGCACATGATGTACCCCAGTCAGTTGGGGTGCTAGCTCAACAGGAGCATTTTCCTGCCACAGATTGACTGCCTAAGCTGCCAATCAGTGACGGGAACATATGCCCATTGATTTCATTGAAAGTACTTTACTGCCGCTGATTGATAGCTTAAGCAGCCAATCAGTGGCAAGAAGTTTCAGATCATGGAGAAAGAAGATATTGTCAGGTAAGTGTTTCACTTATTTAGTTCTGGAAGAATGCATATTAAGTGCTGACGGAGGATTAGGGTCACTCACAAAGTACTTTAATATGCATTCTTCTATAGTAGGGGTGTCTGGGACATTAAACTCATTTTAATTTAGGCAAATATAGTGTAGCCATTATTGACGTGAAAAGCTTGAGTCTTAGGTGTAGACAGAGAGATGTATTACATCGTAGCACAGCGGAATAAATAAAGTTGCAATTTATCTTTATATAGTAAATAGCGTCTCTCCTATAGAATCGTAGCTGGTGGTAAGAAATACCTGCCTTGTAAGAAAATCACACGTCGCTGTAATTAATATGATAATGATGACAGTATGGAAGCCCAAGGGGCATGTTGAGAGGTAGCATTTTCTGACAGTAATTCTTCCAGTGATATGTGTTGTTACTTCAAATGTTTTGCTGCAGGGCTAGACACTTCGCAAAACTTTATTTTTTATATTTGGTACAATCTACAGCATTCCCTGGAAACAGAGTCCCTCAGTCTTACCAAGTCTGACACGGGCAGAATAATAAACTGAATTTCACGTCTGAGAACACAGGGTATATTATTAATGTATTTATCATTAGAGAGAGAACTGAATGCATAGCAATTGTACAATAACATCCTAAATAGAGTGTTAATGCTTGTTATCTTTGCTGTATGTGGTGAAGTAGGGAAAGGAAACACTGAAGAGCGGACAGGGTAAGTTAGTAAGGAAGGTCAGAAGGTAAAACGAGGAACCATCAAATGTTTGTGATGAAAGACATGCCCAATAAATGCCAGAAATAACCTTAATAAGAGAAATATATCAATTTGGTGGGGGCCACTTTTCCCCTTTTCTCCAAACTGGGTTGACTCAAGCATCATGGATCAGAAATTTCTTGAAGGATCTGTGGGGTTTGAGTAATAAAGAAGGTTTTGCAGGAAACTTTTCCTCTGTCCTGTCAGGAGAAGCTCACTCATGGTGGCCCTCCATAATTCATTGTTATGTCGGGGATTAAAGCTGCAAATCTCCTGCTCACTCTCACCTGAGTTGGTCTCACAACTCATGCTTCTGCCGACCACTTCCACATCTTCTTCTACTACATCTTATATCTTCTCCCTTCTCCTCTTTCTTCTCTATTCTATCTTCAATCCTTAATCTTCTTTCTTCGTCTGTATCCCCGCAGACATAACCTGGCGACAACAAAATGGCGGCGCTGCAGTGATATGCTCCTCGAAAACTCCAATCAGGGAAGCGAACGTCATCGCACGATGAAGAACGAGATGATGAGGGAAAAATGTAGAGAACAGAAGAGAGTGCACAAGAGTGTGAGAGTATGAGAGTCTTAGTGAGAGTGAATGTGGGCACTGGGCAACGGATTTGTTCCCAAACCAAAAATGCCCCTGAATTTTTTAGCCAAAACCAAATGGGCAGAGAACAAAATTTGTTGCACATGTCTAAAGAATAGAATTTTACTATTACCCTTGTTCACATGCATTTATAATGAAGCACAATATTTAAATAAATTGTTACAAGAATTTAAAGTTTGTCATATTTGAGCAGATTTAGCAAAACAAGAGAACTGCCAACAAGCAGGACTTGTTTGCAAACAAAACAGTTTTTTATAGTGGAAAGAGCCAGATTGATTTTTTTTATATATAAAACATAGGGATAGCTTTAAAGGGAATAAAAGTTGTTCACATTTCCTTTATACAGCCTCTATTAGAAAGTTGCATTTTAAGGAGAAGTCTATGAGTGTTTTCTTTTTGGAACATTGACAACATAAAAAATCCGAGAAACGGTTATATAAACTGTCTTCAAAAATTATCCCTTTAATGAACTCCAGGACGGGGTGAATGTGTGGATGACAAAGTCCATTGGATGTACGTTCACATACCATATTTTAAGTTAGTGCCGGCTTTCGGGGGGGGGGGGGATTAAAGATTTGCTATATTTTTTTTCCTACACATTTCCTAACCCATTGACTAGCGCAAAACACAGGTGAAAAGTCACCCCTACAAAGGGATACTTCAACCCGTGTAGCCACCCTTTGCCGGTGGGTACTAGTGTTAGTGTAAATGAAGCGTGCAAACTTAATAGACAATAAACCCTTAAATGTTTTCTACGAAGCCTGCTAAACATAATGTAAAGAGTCAGGATTTTTTTTGGGGAGGTGGGGGTGACGTCCACTCATCGTGAGTTGCTGATCATGGCTTTATCCAGACATTTACTCCGAGAAGTGTCCTTGTTTGGTCCAAGCACATCTGAGTTGCTAAAAACATGTGGAACATTATTCATCCTGATGCTTTTTCTATAGAACGTGTGACTTAAAACTGAAAATACACAGAATAGACAATGCATGCTGCATATTTTACCTAAAAACACACACAAGTCTTGAGACGTTAAAGTTGTACAACTCCTTATCTCATACAACGCTCTGGCTGCACCAATTTCCTGCGACCACTAGGTGGCAGTCAGGCATCTGTTCTAAACAGCACGCCCGGCGTATGAATGGAGTGCTTCCCAACCGGTACTTGTCAAACAGAATTTACAGATAATATTCTGAGAGTAAAGAAATACTAACAATCAATATGAACTTTTGGGGATTTCTGTCTTAATTTTTTTAAATACTTTGCGGGTTCAAAATTTGAAAATCATATTTTTTGGCAATCTGTTAGAAAGCAAATAATGTTTCATAAATGTATTATAAACCTAACTACCTTGCACTGTGACGGGCTAACATCAACAATATAAATATATATATATATATATATCAGATTATTTATAACACAACTAATATGACTAGCATTGTAGTGAGTTTGTTCATTTTTCAGGTTGACAGTGAGCTTATAGATCAGTCATAGCTTGTCTGTATTGAAATTTTGAGCACTATATATATATCTTTTCTCTAAATCTACGGTCCCTATTTTCTTATTGATTGTAATTTCTTGAAAAAAAAGTCATATTCATATTTTTTATTTTTGTTTACATGTAAACACACATTTAACATGTTAATGGTTAATGTCACAGCTGCCGGCATATTCCCTTCAAAATAAAAGATTTTGTTGACTTAATTTGTTATATCAGATCAACAGGCTACAAGGAAAAAAGTAGAACAAATTTGCTGCTAATTGTATGGAGCAATAAAGACAAAGGATTCAAGTAATTTCAGTGGAAAAATCTCCTTTCTGAAGCAATTACTTGACTTGTGAATGGGGCCCTCTGCCAATTATCTATGTGCATGCGCATTTCTACTGCCTAGTTGCTTAATACTGCTATAAAATTGGTGCTTTTATATATATTATATATTGGTGCTCTCCACCTAATGTATCGGTTTGTCTTAGTCTGTCAATTCTTGTCTTGTCATACCCCTTGAATATATGTATTGTATTAAGCGCTGCGTAAACTGTTGGCTCTATATAAATAAAAGATAATAATAATAATACATAAATGGTAATTTATGAATTTTATACATTAGAATTTTTTAACCTTATTTTTTAATCTTTATTTTAAATAGTTTTTTAGGATGTCAGTGCTGCCATGAACTTCATTTCCATTTGATCTTGAATGCACTCAGAGCCAAGAATCCGTGCAAATTTGTACTTATTTGATTTTGGTTAATCAAAGAAATCCTTTTGGAAGCAAACAATGTTGAAACTTTGGGGTAAAAGTACAGCTGATTTTTTTATTTTTTTTAAGCAAATAGACTTTAAACTTCAGATAAAGAAGCCATGTGATTCTAAGATGTACATAGAAGAAAAACAAAAATCTGATTACTGAATTACAATTATTTTATAGGAATCAACAAGTGTTGGTAATCAGGTCTGGCTGACAAACACGCAGAAAAAAAAAAATCATAATAAAAAAAAGTCCCAAAATTAAAAAAAGGGAAACTCGTTGACTTACTCAATGGGAAGTATGGGTAAATACACTCTTTTAAATTGAGCCGTTAAGAATGTGCTATGTTCTAGTGTGCCTGCGGGCATTGTTAAAGCCTTCCTAATAATGACATACACGGATCTGTGTATCAAAAAGACAGAGTCACTCACCTGGAAAATGTCAACACATGACCTGACCTCACTTGGAAAAATACACAGTAGGTTCTTCTAGACCCGCTCAATAGGGTGAAACAGCGTGGATAATACAATTGCTGCGTCAGGAGTCTTAACGGCGTAGCTGGAAAACAAAAGCATACTAATACAGTTTTGTGAGTGGGTTTTCTCTTTTTTTATTGTAGTGTCGGATTATTTTTTTTTTTTTACAATTGGACTTGGAAGCTTCTTTTTTATTCGAGTTGTGAGGTCTATGGGGCCGAGAACATTTCCTAGATTTTTTATTTTATTTGTAACACGTATAGTATTTATCCTAAATCCACTGGATTTGTAACTCTGTTTATTCTGCGACGTTGTGCAAAGAATATATTTTTCATTAGTGTAAACTGTTGGTTTTATATATTGTTTTTAATATTTGATGAAAAAAAATGAACATTTACCCAAAACAGGTTTTAATATGCTTTGTATTGTAGAACTTCTGTGGACGTTTCAAGAGTATAAAATGGTTTGTCGAAAACAAATTTGATGTGCCTTGAGGCACAATTAGGGTAAAAAGTGAACCATATTTATGGCTCCATTTAATCGAGTTCAAGGTAGCCTGGACTAAACACTCGTTCACCCAACTAACTTTCTAACATACAGGGAGCCGGGGAAGGTTGGGAGGGAGTCGAGTGGCCCAAAAATAAGAAATTGACCCAGAGATCCATGAAAGAAAGGCTTCACCCATGGACAGGGCAGGACTGGTGATGAACTGTCGGCTTCACCCGTGGACAGGGCAGGACTGGTGATGACCTGTCGGCTTTGGCACTTTAAGGAGCCAGACACCTGATGACGTCATTGCGACGGACAACTGGATATGGAAAAGTCCACCCTTTTCTTCTCAAGTAGCACGCTGGAGCGGCATATCTCGTCAGTGATGTTGGCCAGTGGTCCACCATGAGAGTTGCCAAGTATGCTTATAATAGTATAGGTCAGAAAAAGAACAGTGTCAGGTTGACAGATCTAAACAGTGAAGACCATTGAAATTCCCAAAATGTTTTTTTTAAAAATTATTTTAAAAAAGAATGCTCAGCCTAGTAATTATTTAAAGGGAGTTTAATATACATTGTTCGTCTGTACTAAAATAAAATAAAATCACTTACACTTGCAGCCTATGTGCTCTAATTGGCTCACAGTGAGCTGAACGGCCAATCCCAGCAGGCGTTCGGAGTGTGTGTGCGGTGCAGAATTAAAGCATGTAGCTTCTAGGCAGCATGACCCAGTTGGACACAGTTGGACGGCACCCAGGGGACAGCTACCATGTTGGAGCTGCCATGACAGACTCCCCTGTTTGGTGGGATCTCGACGCAGGAATTAAAGAGGTAAACTCTTGTTATAGGTGAAATGGGCAGCCATTCTTTTGTATGTACCCTTGATAGTACAGCAACCATGTGATATGTCAAGTGGAAATATAGCTTTTTCCGATCAGTGTCCAGGATAGCAATGGATCCAACCCTAGTCAATAAGATCAACGGTCAATCTGTACTTAGATGAATTGCAGAAGCAAACATTATAAGTAAAGATAAGGAGAAAGTGGAAGTAGCCTATTGATTGTTCTTCCAGTGTATTTTAAGGAGGAACTGATGGAGGAAAAAGAACAATAAAAAGAGAACTAAGACCTCACATATCTTACATATCATAATGCATCAGTTACACTGTGAGAAGTCTGAAGTAAAGCAGGTGCCAACTGCACCTTCTACTAAAGTATCATCAACATGCTAACCTATTTCTTTCTATAATAAACGTTTTGAAGGCACATCGTTGTAGCACTAGTAAAAGGAAATGTGATGTAATTGGAAAATGTGTTTTTATCTTGGAATTACAGACCTGTAATACTGACATCAGTGCGGCATAAACTCCTTGAGGATTTGTGATGGGACTGTAGTTAATAAAACCTTCCAGGAAACTAAATACTTTCTCTAAATAACAAGTCTATAAAACCAAGGAAGTTGGGACATGAAAAACACATGAATGGTTAGATAAATGACTTTTATACTTTGATCCTCTATATGGTGTAGAATTATCAACTCTGGACGCCTAAAATATAGCGTTTTAGCTTCTCTACATGATATCACAATATCCCAACTCTTGTTTAAACATGGTGCTTCTGGACTATTCCTATATTTTTAATGCCTTAAAAAAAGGTTTATGATAATTCTTGCCCCTATTCTTCATTCATCAAAATTTAGAGAATTATCATTGGGGATGGTAGGTTCTTATTGTTTTCCTTTTCCTAAAGATCATATTTAATGCTTATGTTTTTTTTAATCATATTTAAGATTTTTGAAACATGTAAAGAATAATTCTTCATTTATAGGATACAAGAAACGCCGTATAAAGAATTCACTGGGATTTTTACAAGGAACTAAATTAAACACTTAGCGATCTACATTTTATTAACTGAAAAGGTTTTATTGTTCTCAAAAGGTGAAGTGTTCTTTTTGGCATTGTTTTTAAACAACTAAATACAAATTATCTAAATATCTAAGGGAATTAGAACTACCTAACCAAAAAAAGAGCAAAACAAACAACAAAAAATAAAGCACAAACAAAAAACTTTTCTGTGGTGTAGAAAAAAAAAACAAAAACCCAAACTATTTTTTGTTTTAAAAAACGATCTGTTATGAAAACCCAATTGTTTGTGCCATGTAGGTCAACCTTTATTTTATAGGGAAAAGTGTGGTCTGTAACAAATACCCACTAATATTTTCTGGGGAGTTCTATCCCCATTTGCACATGTTCACTAGTGTCATCGTATATATCTTCCGACAAATGAGGGAATAATGCTGGTTTGACATATAGAGAGACCCTTTCACCTCTTTTATTTGACTTTCTTTTCAAACAACATGTAGCCCCCCAAATTGGTTGCCCAATCACAAGTGTCAGCCCACCATATTTTTGTTATGCCTATTAAGTCATAGTTTTTGATTTTGGCTATCAGCTCAAATTCTCCTATTCTACCAGTAAACTTAATGCTATTATCCTATAAATACAAAGAATCATATAGAACCTGGTGTTTTTATATTAATCGCCATTACTCTTTGAAATGCTTTATGTCTCTGTTCCAAAATCTCTATACGTTCAGCAAGCAAAGTTATCTTTGTAGTATATCACATGTTGACTATAGTAAGAGTGAGAGTATACATTGTTCCAACATCAATCTAAGTGAAAAAGAGATCAATTAATTGAATTGCTCACTAAATGAATGTAAGTTACCTTCATTAATAATGCATTTGTTTGTGTAGTAAGCAAAGACGATTTCACAGCTCTGTTATCTTGGAGTTTTCTGTTAACATGATCTACAGGGTGACATCTTCAGTGTGCATTCTGTTCATGGCCTCATTGACTCGTGGGGCACCTATTGGTAATTTGTTTTGTTGGCTTTATGAGTGTCTCTGTTTTCCTCTTGAAATACACATTTGGAAAATAAACTTTTAGTTTCTTCTACATGAATGTACAATACTAACTGAATTTAGTGATGTCTAAAATTATCTTGATCTACCGACGTGTCAAGATCTCCAGATTTCTCTAAGTCTCACCCAAGTCCAAAACGTGTTGAGTTACCCTCAATGCCTTATACTGCTTCAGAACCAGTGAAAACAACGTATAGTTGCAGGTTAAATTTTAGAAAATTTCTCTGGTAAAGTAATTTGGATCCCTAATTTCTAACCAATTTTTTTTTTTTTTCGGAAGTTATATATTGTTTATTATTCTTCACTTTTGCACTTGCATTGAAGCCATTCCAATATATTCATAAAAATATATTATTATTTATTGGACTTGGGCGCACAAGCAACAAATTCTTCTTCAACTTCGTCCGTTGCGTCTTCGTATTTGACAAGATTCGTCCAACATTTTCACTTTCGGAAATCCCATTCGTCCGTCTAGGTTGCCATGGAAACAAGAAATGAACGCGTAGAACAAGTTGAATTAAAATGGCGAGATTCTCCTCCTCTTAGTGTAGTTAAAATGGCGGCCATGGCAATGAACGAAGAGTTTTTGTATTGTGCACATTGCATTTGTTCGGATGAATGGACGAAACGGCAAAATTCCGCAAGAAAACGCATTTTACGAAAATGAATGTGGAAGTCTATTATTTTCTTCATGGTTCCCTATTTTCAGTTTGCGTGAAAGAAAAATTGATAGTGTCCTTCCCTGAGTCCAGTAACTTTAAAAATGTCCACCATGAAACATGCCCATGACAAGCCCTGGTCATGACACTCAAGTGCCACCACCTAGAAGATTCCATGCTGCACGATTTCTAATGCCGGGGGTCACATGAAGGCCACTCAACTCAATATGACCCAACTAAACCCTGCATACTCCTTGGGATTAGAGGAAAAATAATGCCGCAGTCTTTCTCCTTGGGGCAATTGCCTCGTCATACCCCCATGGACCTGGCCTGCTTGAAAAGTGGCAATATAAGCAGCTTTTCTATGTTTCTAACCTCTTTCCCTCCTTTTAGTGTCTCGTCTGCCTACTTCTTGCAGTCTCTTTTCCCCTTTGATCTCCTTTTTTTTGACCAGGCCAATACAGTCAGACACACTTTAAAAAAGACAAAACTTGCCCAACTGGGGGAAACTCAGTCATGCATCTGCCTGTGCTTAGGGCACTCCAGGGTCCTTTACTGTCCATGCGGGCACAATATCAATATTGAAGCATGAAAAAAATTATAATAATAAAAAATAATTAGTACTTATACCTTAAAGATCCTACACAATTTTCCATGCTGTCTGCAATAAATATTTAAAGAAAATATAGGGCTAAAATCCTTTTGCTAATTTTATGGAAACTATTTGCTTAGGGGTATGCTGATGGGTACGGTGTATCCCTAAAACAAAGTAAATACTTGTCAACTTGTGCAAGTTAAAAAAAAAAAAAAAAAAAGATAAAACATGATGTGGCTTTTTTTTTTTATTGACCGCATTTCATCGGGACACGGAAAGTGCTTTCTATAATTCCAGACGACTTGAGACAAATGTGACCTTTGAGCAAATGTGTTCTAGCCATGCGCTTATATTTAAGGTACGCTAGCAGACATCTATTGTAATTTAGAGACTCGTTAAGAATAAGCTGTTGTAAGACACAGTTGTTGTAAGAAATTGAGACGGTGGATGCGCACGCTAACAAATTGTCATCATACCGAACATTCTCCCGAGCATGAGTTTTAGATCAAGGGAGCGCAGGCCAGTTCCTTGGGGAATACTCCCTAGGCCGTGCAAATGCTTCTTATTAAATCAAACGCCTTGCACCAGAAATTACAACTATGCGAAGAAGTTTCAATGTGCTAAGAGGACCCGATCGCTGCCGACCGACGGTTATTAACACTGTTAGCGTGGCTTCTCAAATAACATGTGAGTTACTATATATATATATATATATATATATATATATATATATATATATATATATATATAGAGCTATTGTCTATGGGATTTACCCTTCCAGTGCCACCATGCTGGTGTTAAACTCTCATTAAAAACAACATGGGGGTTTTAAAGTCTATTCACAAAAGTGAGCTGTTTAGGCTAACAAGATTGAGTTGACTGAAAATAAGCATCTCTTAACCAAAGTCATCTCGGCTGCCAATTTGACTAAGGTTGACTCGACTCAAGTCCAATGAATTGACCGGTGTAAACGTGATGCTGGTGAAGGATGGAGTACATAAGTCTGGTTAGATTACATGGTAAAGTAAAAGGACACCTGGCGATAATTCAGCATGGAAAGAAAACCACAGAAGCCTGCTAACAAGATCCAGAAGCAAGAGACTTGGTTATTTTTACTTACATGAGCCTGAGTGGGCAGATAGAATGTTAAATGAGTTTAAATGGTCCAGTGATTTAAAGGGACTTGAATCTATGTTGCAATTGAAGGGAAACCCCGGCCATCACGTGTGCTTTAATAACATAACACCCAGAATTTATATAGCACCTTCCTTTCAATGAAACTCAAACTGCTTTTTAGCGCTCTCGGAACGAACCGAATCGACAGCTAAATAATAGTTATTATAACCCAATGATTGATACTCATTTATCGAACTCGGAAGGATGAAGGGCTGAGTAGTAGGGTCCCTTTAACTTTCTTCATGTCCCCCCTTGTAAATCCATGAGGGGATTCTGCAGAATACCCGTACTTGCATTCTCCCTCCCCTCCATTATTTCCATGCAGGAGATGTGTTTGATCAAACGCAACTACTGACACCAGGTACACTCACCACCAAAAAACTCCAGTACTGGCTAGACAAACATTTTGGATGGGTCTAATGAGACCCTCTGTGCGTGGAAAACGTTGCCATCTGGAACATGTAGAAGGATGGAAGCTGCAGCTTCTCTCTAAAGTAAGTTATTTGTTTTTACTTTTTCAATAATACATATTAAAGTGCTCAGTAATTAGTGTAGCTCAGTACTCCATGTGCATTATTTCGATGTCATATCAAAGAGTTACTCTTTATTGACTGGAATGGTCATTTCACTTACCTTTAAGGACTCGATTTTATGTAGGTTGCACCGTTTGAGTGGCAAGGCGGTAGGCAGTGATTTTTATTGTCCACCCTCCTGGTACACAAATAGTAAATTAGATGGACCTCAAACCCCCCACCCCAACCTGGGACATGTAGGGTTTACTTGTTAACTGTCTTGAACTAACAGAATATGGAATGGAGGGAGTTGAGATTTGTGCTTCTCCAAGCAAGCTTGACTATTTGAACAACATGGGATAGAGGACACGAGGAAAGCATGGCGTGGGTCACATTTCACGACAGCAGTAGACAGAAACTGGATGTTTTTTGTTCACCTTTATAGACCACCCCATACCTTGGCACATTGGGAGTGGGCAAATCCAAGGGGCTGATGCCCTAGGTGGTGTTAAATCAAATGAGACCGATAATGGAGAAATACCCAAGCATATGTGTTGGGATTCCATCATGACAGGAACATAAGAGCATTCCCCAATACCTTGATTTTTAAAGTGTTTTTTTTTTAGGTAGTTGTGTAATAATTGGAAGGGTTAATCGTATTAACTTCTACTTCAATGCCCTGGAAAATCTACATTTAATCATTGCATGTAAATATCTGCAACTTACACAAACCTATCCCAAGTATATTTCCTTTGATTTCAACAAAAGATAATATTCTTTTTCTGCCTTCTTGCTCGGTTTCACAGACTTTCGTTGACTTCTAAGCAGTCATATTTTATTCATTTGTCATTAGGAAAATATGTTTGATGTGTTTCCGTCCTTACAAAAGTCTCCAGTTGTATAAAAAATAATTACTCTCTGTCCTACGCATTTCCCTTACCAGTTATCCATTAGGTAGCCCAAACTAAGCAAAGGGTATTATTATATTGACCTGAAGGTTATCTTTTTCTTGCTCTCTGTTGACCTTAAGAAGGGGGGGAATAATAGGGTATTCACCTTTAATAGCTTCTCTACCTGAAACGGCTGCATTAGTAGGACGGTGTTTATATCATAGCTCGTCCAAGGCTCTCCAACAATTAGATCTCATTGTGTCCTTTCCTAAAAGTCTGTCTTTATTCTATCTTAACCTACATGCCCTGTGAAGGCGCATTTAAATTCACTACCGTGCTCCACTTCTTATTCTATCAATAGGGTGTTTTCCAAAATAAAGATCGGAGATATGGAAAAAAAACAGTCCGTGTGTATCTCCATAGAAAAGTGTCTACAGAATGCTGGTTGACTTCATCACTGCTGTTCTAGTGTCATTATCCAGCTAGAGAGGGAGTATTCTGCGAGACGCTTGCTTACCCTCGCAGTGCTGTTGCTTGCTTGGAATCCATGATTCGTCATTGTAGAGTTTGCCAGATCTCTACTTCATTAGGCAGCTCAATTTAATGGTTTTAGCAAAAAAAAAAAAAAAAAAGCTATCATTTTAGCCCAACTGCCTTGACTAAATTAAAATTTCCAATCTCTGTTTTAGTGTTCTGTAACTGATGTATACATAAGCAAAACTGGTCAACATCTGCCAGTAGGCTGGCCAAAAGTTCTTTAAAGACGCACTTTTCGATTCCGAAGCATGTGCGAAGTAACTACGTAGCAATCCCCCCCGAGAGCCCTTTGGGTTTTTACTTTACCATTTGTTCAAACACACTTAAACGGCGTATACGCCATCGAGTTGATTCTCCCCTTGGTTGCCGTTTTATCCGTAGTGTCATTTTGAGTAATTGGGGGTATGGTAGCTGATCAACTTTCAGGTTTCTCATTGGCAAAAAGGGAACAGTTTTGGCAACCAGGAAAAAATGTGATGGGTCCTTTTGGTGCCGGAGCAAGCATCCCTCTTTTATACTTGGCTGTCCAAAGCTTTTAGAAAATAAGCTTATTAGAGCAACTAGCGAAAGCATGTTACTTATTCCCAGTCAAGAGGATACACGCATGGGGGGGGGGACATTTTACGCTAACATGAAAAATAGTAAAACGTACATATTTAGTCAGTGATCTGTGAAAGTTTTTGAATTGGTTTTTAAAGCTTTGTTAAGACCAGAACGCACAGATGTTGAAAACAAGTTCAGATGTAGCGACAGATGGTATTTGATTACGAAGCAGACTGTTCGTATAATACAAGGATGCAGCTTCTGCCATACGCAAGTAACTGCAGAGAACGCAATAGAAATTTTGGAAGACAGGCACATCCAGAGGTTCTTTGTACAGCAATAACTTCCTAATTTTTTCCAGCAGAGCTTAGATTAGGAAACATTTTTTTCCCCCCATTTTTCTTTTAATTTAAATCCTTTGTTTTCTCATCTTTTTTTTTGTCTCCGATCTCTCTTTCGGTTTCCGAGTTCAGCAGTAGTTTGGGTTTTCCTTTATTCTAGAATTATTTGAAGTATGTTAAAATGTGTGCTTGTTATTAAACTCATTGAAGCTTCAGTGTTTGAAGGTTTTTTTTTAGTTTTTTTTTTTTTACATTTACACATAAAATAGGGTTAGCCACCAATAGAATACTAACTTTATTTGTATTGATCACTGTTTTACAGATCAAAGTGACATAAATGTTGAAACATGTATCAAAAGAACCAAAGCAGATATCGCAGGGCTTGGAATATAAATAGACATATTTACTTTTAAAGAGCTGAATGTGTGAGATCACTGAAAACTCACGCATGTTTGGGGAAAGTGTTTTTTGATCAGAAGCGTTACTTTTTAATCGACAGTTTAAGTCAAAAAAAGGTAATATCAAAGGGTTCCAGCAAAAAAACCCATGAAATAATAAAAAAAAGCTAGATTCATCGCTGGTTGTTTTTCATTATCCTTTTTTTTCACCAGGTGCGCCAGGTTTTTAGACCAATTCCTGCAAAGATGAGAAGCCATCACGGTAATGATGTTAATCTTAGTGCCGTCTCAGTCCTGAGTAGTTTCAAAATGTAATGAGAAAAATGAACGTGATAATTAGCGACGGCTCGACATTTTTTAGGCAATAATATTATTGCAGAGTATCACGTTAGCGAAAGGCAATGTGCTATTGGCATTTACGTAACTATAATTGAGACTCATTGAAATGAAAGTAATATTTTTAATTTCATCAATCGGCTTACAAACCACAAGTTTACTGTAATATGTAGGTATTTTGGTGGGATTTATCACTTATCATGGAACCATTTAATGATAGAAAAATATAAAAACAGCTTATGTGTATCGCAAGCCGAAGAGGCATAGCCGTCGATTCAATCGCCCGATTACTTCTTTCCGCTCCTCCCGTGTAGATGTTAATTGTGAAATAACTAGCACATTATATGAAGGCAACGGCAGTTTTGCTCTCATTGAAAGGCAGTTAGTTATCATAATTAAACATGTCCTAATCAAAATGTCCATGATTGTTCAGCTGCACATACCGTGACATTAATTGTCATCTATTACAGATTTTCCCCCTTAACTTTGAATACTTCATTCGCAGAACTATCAGGCAGTTTTAGAAAGCATCATAAATGGTTAGTGGAAGACTCTGGAAGTGAGTGAAGTGAGTTTACAACTTTTTTAGATTAAATATCAATAGTTCGTGTCTTTATTATGAAACATTATCCATACGTGATAACTGAGCACTAATCGGGATAGGCAGCCCAGTGGCACTTCTGTGGAACCACTACTCTTATTATTGCGGGATAGTTTTTTGTACTCTTCGCTCAAAACTATGAGAGAGCAGCTGGACATGATGAGCCCAGAACAGCTCGAGGTTGGATATATGGTAGCCTAGGGCAGGCCCTCCCATTAAATTCACCATTACTTACACCTCGACGCAAGAAGGCTCACAACGTAACACTATGCCTGTAAGATATAGGCACGTTCTGGGCATCCCCAAGAGCTCTGCATGAATAGACAGTGCTTGGCCCAAATAACCTCAAAAAGAAAGGGCCTAACCTGGTTGGGGAGTGGGTGTTACATGGATGTTCTGTGATTGACTGTAGTGACACCTTGGATGGCTCTACCATAGCTCTGGACCATTTCAACTCTACATTTTTTTTTACCAAAGTTACTGTCAGGGTCTCTCCAGGCCGCGGAGCTGCATATCTCTGTTTTTCCCTGCCTTCCCTCAGTTCCCATGTTTTGCTGTGATCCATTCCTGGATTTCCATATTGTCTGTTCTGTACCTCTGATTCCTTGATTCCAAGTCTAAAGGTATGTTTCAGTGCTATGTGTTTGGTTTACATGTTTAGTTTGTTTCGTACCTCTGTCAGCAGGGATTAGCGTTAGGACCCACCGTCATTGGAGTACTTTGGCGTAGTGGTGGGCTAAGCATACTATGGCCATAAGATGTGACGGAATATCCAATAGTTATCAACCAGTCCTAGGCTGGTTTCTGTATTTTTGTGTATCAGTCTGTCCCTTATCCCCGGTAGAGGGGTGTCCTGTCTTGTTCATGTCTTGTTCCATGTAGTTCCCTGTATCATATATCTTGCCTATTATGTTTCTTGCCTGGTCTCCCTATCCCTTGCTTGTTATGTTTCTTCTATAACCTCTGCTTAGCTTCCACACTCCCAGCCTGCAGCATCCTGCACATGAGTCTTGTGTAATGTCTCATGCCTGTTCCAGGGAGCCTGCAGGATTTAACTTCGTCCTGGACTACATCCGCTGCTATATCTGGGCGCTGGTGTGTGGGTGCACAACCCTAGATGCTCATCACCCGTGTGAGTGCAGTCGTCCCGCACCAGGCCCTGTCCTGAGACTCCGCTACTGCATACTGAACTCCTGAACTCCATCTTTGGGCGCGCTGGGTCATTATAGTCGTCCGTATGGACCCAGTTTCCTGACAGTTACTTTCATTATTGCATCGATACCCATCCTTTTAGTAATCTGTCATCAAAGAAAATTGTGTCTATTCTCTAAACAACGTCTGCTTGCGAGTGGAGAGTGTGAGTAACACCAGCAAACTCTCATGAAATGGGCAAAAGTTCAAAACGAGTTAAAGCCAAAGTACTTACAAAAATCAGTCTCAACAAGCATACACTCGGCTTAGGATAGTCAAGTGTATGAGAGTTAAAAAAAAAAAAGCAAGCAACTTGCACATTCAACTTGTAAGCTCATGCCAAACGCCCACTTTAGTGATTAGATACCTTACATTAACTTGGGTTCAGGATGCCCCTATGCCTAAACCCTAAAAAGTTCCCTTTGTATATTAACTACCATCGCTTCTGCTGGAAGACTCTTTATAATGGCAGCATTACATTGAAAATATTTTTTAATCACAGATGCAAATACAGCAGTCATCCCTTCTCGCGGTTACTCCGGCCAGCAACATTTCACTCCGGCATGTGGTCCTGGGTCATAAGCTAAAGCTAAGTCCCCTTTGTAGCCATGGGAAGGTATCGCTGCTTTACATCTGTCTGTACATAAAAAGAATTTAACAGAATGTTGCCATCGTCAGTCTTCTGTGATGAAGGAAACTGTTTTGAAGTAGTGTGGATTCCTGATTAGGGCAGTGAGGAGATGTTCTGCATATATTTGTTTCTGAATATTGTTTGTATAACTGACACTCTTACTTTTAGAGGTATCTACCAAGGGAACTCCTATCCGTTTTTTTATACATGACAGTGTCTTACTGGCCCTTGCGGCAACTGACTGACATTGACCACTTTTGCTAAGCTTAACGTCTACAATTATTCACAAGTCCTTTTCATTTTATGAACCCAATCAACCCAATTTAAGGTATACTTTACTCATTTATTTCTTTTGACAACGTGCATAACGTAACATTATATTTGCCTAGTCCTCCAAAGCTCCTTGCAGGGGAGGAATTTCTAGTTCAGCATTTACTTAATTTTGTATCATTTGCAAACATTGAAAAATAGCTTTCAATGCTTAAAGACATTAAGTAACAGTGAGCCTAGGAGAGAACCCAGACGAACTCCACATACAACTTTTGTCTAGTTGGAGATTTTTTTTTATTATTGAAAACAACTCACTTTAAACCAGATGAACAAATGTTGTCTAAGCCTCTCTATTTCCAGTTTATACAGCTACCTTTTTTGCTCTAGGAAAATCCAAATGCATCACACAGACTGAAAGACCCTGGTATATGTTTGTGATCACCTCTTCATAGAATCCAATTAAGTTAGTCTGACATTACATTTATTTATATAGCGCCAGCTGATTCTGTAGAGCTGTACAATCAGAGTCGGCAGGATAAATTTTAAATCATAAACAATAACAAACTGGTATAAAAAAAAGAAGAGGGCCCTGGTCTTGGGAGCTTACAATCTAGTCGGTGGTTGAGGGGAAAGTGAAACGGTAGGAGACGACTGCATGGATGGGGATGACTTGGTTGAGTCAGGATAATCTGTAGAGGTTGTAAGTCATTCAGGTGGCTGGCTGAGAGCGTTATAAGGAAAGGTTGTATGCTTGAGGAGATATAGATTATGTTGTCGTCTGCATATCGGTGGCACTGAAAGCCAAAGGAAGATATGAGTTGATATGAGTTGTCCGAAGGAAGAGGTGTAGATGGAGAAGCGTACAGGCCCAAGAACTGAGCCCTAAGGAACACCAAAAGATAGTGGTAGGGGAGAAAAACAAGTTTAGTGAAGGAGACTCTAAAGGTCAGAGAGGTAGGATTTGGCACAATCTGGCCTTCACAAAACTGTTACTGATGATCAGGGCTTGCTAAACCCCGAGTGCCAGGTTGCCATGGCGACTAGAAATCACTCCCTGGCACCCAGGGTTTTGCAGGACAAGGGAGTAGCACTGTCCAGGGCTGCCATCAGGAATCTGGGCCTCACTCCTTGGCTGCAGAGACGTGCTGAAGCGGTGCATCAAGGAACCCTGCAGGGTCACATAATGTGCATTACAGGACACCATGGCAGAAGACCTCTGGCACTCCCAGCAGGTCGACAGGTCTCCGCATGGTGAGAGGGGAAGGGTGTGTGTTTATGTATGTATATAGTGCTATGTGTGTATATGTATAGTGCTAGAGTCAGTGTGTGTATAGAGTTAGTGTGTGTGTAAATGTGAAGTGCCAGAATCAATGTGTCTACTGTATTGTAATGCCAGATTCAGTGTGTATATAGTGTTAAAGTGTTTGTATGATATATACATATATATATAAGTGTGTGAATATGTATGGTGTTGGATAGTGTGTGCATGTGTATAAGTGTGTTGTTACCTATGGCCTTAGCATGGATGTGTACATAGACTTTTAGGGTGTGTCTGTTACTGTATGGTGTTAGAGTGTATGTTAGTGTATGCTTTGAGTGTGTGTGTTAGCATTTGGTGTGTGTGGATATCACTGCTTGATGAATGCGCACTGCAAAGTGTCACGCAGCATCACGTGACGCATGCAAACATGAAGGATACACAACACAGAATAGAAGTGATTATTTAATAAACATTGAATTTATTTTTCTCTTTAATTATTTTGTGTATTTATATCGATGTATTTTTCAGTGTAATATTTATCAATTACTAACTTGATTTACCAATATTTTAATTTAATACTTTTTCATCTTATTACCTGGATTAATGTTTTCAATCATTTATCATTTTTTTTATATATTATCATTATTATATATTTGACAAATATTTAATCAGTAAGTTTTTTATTTATTACATATATTTTGAGAGATATCTTTATCTTTAGAATTTGACATTTTTCTTAATTATGATATATTTATGTATCATATTAAGGGGACATATGATGGTGGAGCATCCATTCCTTGGCACCACATCCCTTTATGAATATTATGCCAGTTTTTTTGGCACCATACCGACAACAGAGAATGCTTGAAATCCAAAAGCAATAATCTGGCTATTGCTCTGCTAAAGTAAATAGGAATGGGTGTATGTATACTGTATGTATCTATTTTAACAACCAATCACAGGATAACTGCAACCTTTTTGTAGCAATAACATGCAAACCTGTAGGCATGGGTTCTTCATTGTCATAGACTGATAAAGTACTGCCTTCTCCAGATCTTCGCTAACCATTTTACTAATTCTAAACGGCAATGGGCCAGCAGTCTCCTTTTTAGGTGGTTGTCTTTCTGTTTCTCATTAGCCATTCTAATTGCTATTTTGCAACTTTTGCCACATTGCTTTTAATTTGCTCCTTTTGTATTTGTTACACAAGGGGACAAGATTATAAGTGTTAGCTTGAAGCTGTTCCACTAATCTTCTCTGTTCTCTGGGCTCCTGGAGGGGCCTGATGGCCAGCCTCCTCCCTACAGAGTATGTGCCTTGGTCTTGGGAGGGGTTCTGTTTTTGGGGAGGTGGGTACAGGGGGTCCATTTCTAAAGACTCTAAAGACTGTGTAGCTTGGACATGGATTTGGGGCACTTCCCTTTTGTGAGGGAGTTTTATGTGGCGTGTGTTACTCTCCATCAGCTTAGGATTTACCGGACAGAGACATCTATGGCCAGTATCTGATATCCAGCCAGTTTGTTCAGAAGTCAGGGAACCCCCCGTGTTTACCATCTTCCCCCAGACTACAGCAGCGACCCCCTAGTGGGCTGAGTGCAAATACTGAGCCACGTGCAAAGGAGGACCTGATTGAGAACTATGTGTGTTTGGCTGTTACTATTGTTTTTCATTAAACCCAGTTCATGATTTTACCCTCAAGCATCTAGTTTCAGCTGATGTTTTTTGAGGGGAAGGTGGCAGCGTGGCCGATAATAAGTGAGAGGTTCAGCGGTCAGAGTAGTGGAGGAAGCCAATTTTACTGGATATACCCATTCAGGGTACAGAGATCCGTTACACCAGTCTGTTAGTTCCAGTGATGCCTTCAACCTGTTGAAGTTGGCCTACCTAAAACTCAGTGTTTTGGTGGAGCTTCTGCTTGTTTGCTTTTATGAATTAATCTTCAGTGTCACCATGTTATGGTCACTGTTCCCCAATATTTGACAAAAGGACAGTTGTTAGTTATCATCGGACCCACATACGAGACTGGCCGTAGTTTTTTTTACCAATGACAGATATGGCAAGTTGAGAAACCCATCCACGCTGCCTCTGATCAACGATGGCCAACTGAATAGTGTCCCTAACATATTTTTACTTGTTTTATCTGTTTTTGCTCTTTTTTTTGGATCATAGTCAAAACAAATGTGCTTGTATCGCAAACATGTGCTCATCCATGCAACACTGCAACCATAAGCGCACACAACTCAGGAACGTTCAATCCACACACATTTTGAAAGAAACAACAGAGTTTACGTCAAATCACAGGACCAGGAATTTTTTTCTTTGTAAGAATAGACTTTGTAAATGTTGAGAAAATATTTTGGAACAAAGTACTGATATTTGGGAAATAAATTATCCAGAGCGTCATCAGTAAGCTGACACACCTTTTAATTAATTTACAAATAAATTTAAACAAAGGCAATCAGCTTGTAATTTATATTTTATTTTGCACAAGCTTGCATATATACTGCACATACATTCAGTTTAGAGAAGATGAAAGGCACACAAGGCAGTTGAACTACTGAATTTCTTAAGTGGTACAAAGCGAAAAGGTAAAAGTCTGGATAGTATACAAAAGCTTAAAACACGCTAAATAAAATTCCCAATCCCCCCCCCATCTTCAATTTTTTTTTTTTAATTTTGAAATTTAGTAGCTGCCAAGCAACAAATTTTGAAATCAATTGTCTACGGCTCCTTTTTTTTGTTGTTGTTTTTACAATTTTTTTTTTGTTTTGTGTTCTATGGAACAGTATTTGAATTCTTTAATTATATAATCAATTATTACAGTACATCCTTGGCAATACAAAAGAATTGTACACCTTCATCAAATAAATTAGGATAAATTAAACCAATAAATTATGCAAAGTCTTCAGAACAATTGACAAAAAAAATCCACAGTCGAAATTGCCGCTAACTAGAAAAGGAAAAAAAAAACAAACAAAAAAACATACTTACTTCATTTGTTATACTATCTTAAATTTAAATGGTTTTCATTACAAAAAAAGAGCATAATAATGCTATTTACAACATATTGCTAAATAATATAAAGGCAGTGTTTCATCACATTTCTTTATTTACATACATGTAAATGTATTTGCTTCTCAACCTTACACTCATTTGAGTAATGCTTCATAACAACCTATCAAGGGTCAGTGAAAATATCAAAGGTCAGTGAAAGCTTTTTTATTTTTTTCATTTAAAATATACATAAATAATTGATTTATTGTGGCAGTTTTGGATGATTTATAGGTGGCTGAAATGAAAGACCAGAAAGGCTTTGAAAAAAAAAATAAAAAAATTTAATGTCTCTCACTCCCTCTGACACTTAGCTTAGCAAGTGCAGTAAAAGGTTAAATTATGACCACGTGAAGATATATTTTCATGTATCATCAAGTGTTTCCTTCCGCAGAAGGTACAACCAAGCATCCAATAGCCAAAACCCCACAAGATTGGGTTAAGTGCATTAAAACAACTGCTTTCTAAATATGCAGATTGCTCACGGGGAGCTTTCTAAACCCAGTATTGAGCAAGATGTTAAAACCACAGGTGAGAGCAGAATGAAAACATTTAGCCATTAGATACACAATGAATTTATTATATCGTATAGAACATATTATACATGTATCAAATATTTTTAACTATTCTATTAAAGGATTTTTTTTTCAGAGTTTTTTTTTTTTTTTTCTGTTCACATATTTATGCTGCTGGTGACAATCTTTTGTTTTTCTTATTAAATCTTTTATTTTTTATTTATTTTTTTCTGAAATGCCTGTGCAGAGCTCAATGCCGACATCTGGTTCTACGAACAGGATATCCTATATTGTATAAAAACATTTTATTTATATTTCTTTATATACATAGAAAAAGCTCCATTGTACACTTGCTATTAATGCATACTGCAAGAATGCGTTTCTTTTTTTTTATGTAAAATGCAAAACTTTCAACAATGTGCAGTATGCATTTATTTATTTTTTTTAATACAAATTTCCATGAACCAATTTATAGTTAAACTACATAATCAAATATTTACATTGTTTTTATAAAAGTTCCCTCTGTTTTGTATATTCATAGACACACCGGGTATATGAAGAAAGAAAAAAAAACTTAAATAATACCCAGGGCCAATAACCAAGCCCTGAGTCAACATTTCCTTAAATAATAACTACACCCTAACAGCTTTTACATATTCACCATCACTGGGAAATATATCTTTATACACAGTAAGAATTAAAGGTTAAGTCGTTGCAAATATAAATACTTATAATAAATGCAATACGTATGTAAATTGGGCCTTTAAGATAAGATTAGGCTCCATGCTTTCAAATTTTAGTAGTCGTGGCATTTCTCCAACTATATATATATATATATATATATATATATATATATATATATAAGAAATATCCCCCAGTAGTCCGTATTGCTTCTCTACTATTTCATTTAACTGAAAACACAAGATTCCCAACATATTTACAAAAAAGATCTACAATGGTTCAAAAACTTGAGTGCCACTCATTGAGGGGAGTAACTAAGTTGCATTGTCGGATTGTTCTAAAAGTATATTTGAATGCACTCCTCTGCTTTTAAAATACATACATTATGCATAGCTATTTACTAAACAGCCAGAATAATATCTAGTGTTTATGGCAGCTGAATGAAGTCAAAAGTCCATAAGATGACATTGCTAGCCACAGAAGGCACCGGTACAACTGCGGTGGGAGAGTCGACGGTCTGAATTGAGTATTTTTCTGCTGGTGTGATCTATAGGCACATAGCTATAGAATTCATAGCGATTATAATGCATGTCTGGGTTTCTCTATGTATTTATACAGTAGGTTCTATAAAAGTGGCATGACTGATATATATATATATATATACTCAAGTTGCTTCTTGCCCACCGAAATATTTTGTGTTTTGCTGTAATTACAGCATTTTATGACAAGCAAGTACACAGTTAATGCAGAAATGACTTTTTCTCCCCCTATCATTAGCATCCCCTGTGCTTGAACACTAAATTTATCTAGTGTAATTTTTGCACTAATAAGTAGAAAGACAAAAGGGCCAGGATACACCTTAGCAACTGAAATGCTCTCTCGAAAGGAATTTATGACATGATTTATGCCATATCTACTGTTTTATATTATTTTGATTCTTTGTTGTGTTCCGAGGTAAAGTAGGGACAAAGCAACAGAGAATCAGGAATGCTGGGGAATGTTTAAATAAACATCGCTTATGGAAAATGGTCCATTTAAATATATATATATATATATATATATATATATATATATAGATGTTGGCTGGCATACATAAGAAGCCATTTTGAATTGCCAAAAATCAGCATGAATGTGTCTGCGTCCTTAAATTTGAAGTCAACTCAGACAACCAGCTCATAGTTAGGGGCAAAACTAAACTAAATACTTTAGAGTTGTTGGTTTATCGGGTCTTGCCAATATGCAATTTGGTGTTTCTCGAAACAGGAAGTTGCTATGGTTGTAGAGCATCATTTCCTGTTGCAGAATCATTCCTAAGGGGCATTAAGGGAGATGGCAGTGTGTTTGTCGTGTGAAGAAAAACAATGTAACACGGCTACTGAAACATAACATTTTACGCTCAAGGGAGAAAACTTGCGTTGATGATCAGAGTAACTATTAATTCTGTTATATTGTACGTTTTGTGTCTACATACACTGCCGGTATTAGGAAACAATGGCAAGGCATCACAGGATTGTCCGTGGTAATTTGAAGTCAGCAAGTTTTTTTGTTTTTTTTTAAGGCTTTCTGCTGACAATTGCTTGCATACATTTCTATCTCTCAGCAGAATTTATCGTAAATGAAGTGAAATAGCAGAGATCGGGTTAGCAGTGTAGTGACATGGATACGTTTTTACTCTTCAAAGTCAAAATAGGAAATTGATGTGAAAATATTAATGGAAGGTAACTACGTAAGAAATAGAAAAAAAAAAGGCCTAAGTAAGGATATAAAGATATCTACGGAAATAAAAAAAAGGTTCAGCTCTGAAAGTTCGAGGCCCTATTATCAATTTGATTTTGGTGACAAACCTCACATAATATAAGGAGGTAATGGGACTTATAGTCTCATTTCCCTTCTAATTAAACTACAAAATCATGGAAAATAATAAGTATATAAAACATATTAAATGAGAACGACAACAAGCAGATACAACACTGAGATCGTTCAGTAGCATTTTTAACACGTCTTATGTGTCCATTTGTTTCCTTGTGGGATACTGCTGTAATAATGTATCTAATAATAATACATATTGTCTCATTCAATTCATAAATTTAACGGTGTTAAATTGAATGATAGCACCAGAAGAAAACCTGGGTTATTATGTTTTTGAGACATATCCCCAAAAAACAATGAACTAATCAGTAAGCAGAATGTATTTTTTTTTTTCCTACTTCTAATCGTACACAATAAATAAATGTATTTTTAGGAAACGGTGATGTCTGCAGTGCTTAAGGTGAAGTGGCCCTGGTAAACTAGCTAGCAAACAAAGGATCCTTAACCTATCATTAATTAAAAAAAGATAAGATGCAGGACAAAAGGACATGTTGTATTAAAGGACAGGTGTATGCAAACAGTTTGCCATCTTAAGAACACCACCAACAGCATAAAAATAGCAGCTGGTGTTATTATATCAGCAGGCAATAAAAGCTGGTTTGAGGACATGTGCGTGTATGAAATGTAATTGCACCTTGAGGTGTGTTGCCACATTATACAGTGATAGGCTTCATAAGCTATGCATTAGGAGTGGGCTGCGCATCTTGGCCTGCTCTCCACCTGTCGCAAGCCGCCTCCAGGTACATCCGTACTATGAAGGAGCCCTAAACTAAGGCTAATTAGGGAAATGGGCCATTCACTTGTGACAATCACGAGCAAAAAAATACCTTAAACAATACATGGCAGCTCCAACGATACTTTACTAGCTACTAAAGAATGACATAAAGGGTTCTTTAGACCTCCCTACCTTATGCAAGTAAGAGACCTGACGATCCAGATCTCGTGAGTCTCACCAAGGAAATGTATACGTGTATATTGAATTATTTTGTGTAATTATACAAAGGTTGAATACTAATACTGATTATCCTCACTTGTTGATGGCATTGGGGCGACAGACTATGGTGACCACATCGGCCATGTTTTCCAGGACACATACTGCTGACCAGGTCACCCTACTACAGACACGAACAATGGAGCATTGTTTTCACACTAGATTCTTTCTGTATTATAAGAGAACCACTTAATCCACACTATATTATATTTATTCTCTTTTAACATCGTGTACACTTAAAAAATTCAACTATAGAGGGTCTAAAAGTAAGAACGGAAGGATCTTTTACTCTTATCGTGAAACCAAATGCCCACGCATTCTTAAAGGGAGCTTTGTAATCCATGTAGTAGTTTGGAATAGATTTTCTACCAGTTATGGCGTTCCTAAATAATGTTAGGGCTACATGCATGCATGAAACCATAACAGTCAAAGGATAGATGCAACATCGTATTTTTTTAAGCTATGTCATTTTCATTATGTTTTTGTTTTCTTTTAACTATTTTTCACCTAAATATGGCATTACGTTACGTGAAACACTAAAAACAAGTGTCAAAATGTAAATTTTTTCTTTTTAAATGTAAAGATCCAGAAAAGATCCAGAGGCTAGCAGCAAAAATAAATTCCTCCTTTTAGTTTAGCGGAGAAGTTTTCCAGTAATGAATGCAACCTACCCTGGAGGCTCAGGCTATGTCACAGTACCACGAGACCCCCGCAGCACTGAAAGGGTTAGTGGTTTTAGTGACTTATCACTTCCATTGCTACCGGCAGGCATCTGCGTGGAGCAACATTTATCTCGAACGCACGCTGCTGTTCCGGTTCTAAGTCACTCACACATAAGGTTCATACTTGGGGAAACCTTCCTGATCGTTGTTACTTTTTAGACTACGTCCGCCTGTAACTGTACTTCTTTGTGTCGTTAAAAGGCAAACACAACAAGCAACCTGTGCTCAGTTTCACAAATTTGTCACATCTGAGATCAGCATAAAACACATCGAGAACGCGCTGCTTTGTGCTGTCTACTGAACCCAATAGACGTGTGCTATAATAAGACATGTTTAACACTTGCATGCCTGCTAGGGCACGTTTTTGAATCATTTTAACCCTTTGGGGCATTTTAGTTACAAGGTGAACCAGTTCGAAAATACCTTGGGGTTTATAACCTGTTCATAACACATCCCATTGGAAAAAAAATAAAAAATGCCCCAATATCCTGTCCATGTGACCCATATCTCTTAATACGCTTCCCCAATGTTAGGGAAGTTTAGGGATTCCCGTGGATGATTTAGAGAAGTTTTATGCTGTCGGGCTATTGTTAGGGTGGGATAAATAGAGGACATTACAGGATAATGCATGTGTACAGCATATGCACACCCGCGCACACGCTAACGCACAGTTTTATCGCACTCACAGTCCCGGGAAACTAAAGGGGAAACGTTAGTTTTATACACTCTGGAATCATCTATTCGTGGAGAAGTTCTTGCAGGCAGTTTGGGGATCGAAAGATTTCAGGGACCTCGCTGTCCAGCTTGCAGATGACCTTGTATATGGCCTTCTTCCAGGAAGGATCAACGTCTTTCCCTGCGATAATGGCATTGAAAAACTCTCGTAATGTGATCTGAGCCACCTCCAGGAATCTTTCCGGAACCTGCTGATACAAGAAGACAATGGCATTAATAAAGTTTTTAGTTTCAAGCCTCCGATTCTTCAAAGGGGATTGAGACAGTCCTTCCTAGCAATGAGAGGGCTTACCGAGCACCTGTATATTCTAATTATGGCAGATAACTATTGTCATATGCATTTAAAGGGGGCTATTTATAGGGACACATTCATCTTTGTAGGATAAAAAAGAATAGGGAAGGAAGTTGGAACTGCAAAGGACATGATTTTTGTCTGAATTTCTTTTTCAAGTATTGCGGAAAATCTGGATTAAGGACCCTATTGCTTAATTATTTTTTTTTAAAGAAAAAATTGAAATAAAACACTAATGTGAACTGAAATGTTGTTGTTCCCTTTGATTAAGTGTATTCGGCTCGCAGACTTTTATGCTTGCAATTAGGTTAAGAGAAATGGGACTTGCGAAATGTGCTCTAGCACCGGGGAAATGCCATTACGAATAACCATTAAATATGAATATTTAACATGAACACAATGTTGTTGTTGATACACACTTTCTGGTTTATTCAGCGGTGGCTTCTAAGCAAACAATATTAGAAAGAAACAACTTAAAAAGGCCATTCTGCGCTGCAATAGAAGGCAGCAACAGCAATACGGGGGAAACGTCAGCTGCACTTTGTAACCCAGGGTACCTATTAAAGATGTCACAAACAGTACTAGAACTTATTTTAAGATGAAGAAAGAGCAATTTGTAGGAAAACACACACGCTTCCTCTAGTTCAGGTAAAGGTGAATAAAAAAAAAGACACAATTTGCTGATTCTGCTGTGGCTGAACTCCAACTCCTATCATCCCCAGCAATAACAGAACGTCAGCTGGATTTGCACTGGTGGATAAGTCTTTTTAAATGAAGGGCATGTTGCTTTTGCCTAATTCACCGGGGGGGGGTGGTATATTTACCCTTCAACATAAAGAAGGCAATGTATGGCGTAGCAGGACAACAACCTCCTACTGATACATTAAAAAAAAGTCAGGTCTGTTTACAGGAAATGTCAAAGGAGAGATAAAATTCGAAACATGAATGGGCACATGTATACGACACTCTAGAGGTGATTCATTTATCACCCCAGACTTTGCGTTATTTGAAACGTGCAGCAAAAAAAGATTTTCCTCTCTCCTCACTAGCTTTACCTTCAAGGATGATTTGTTTTATTAAACTGACTGTCCCCAGCATCTGCAGTACATAATAAAAGCCTGACATAGCAGCCTGCCTGCCTTCTGTGTCCTGCAGATACTCATCATAAGTGTCGGGACACACCAAGGTTAGCGGTCACTGGAACCGCGAACGCCGGTCCAGCTTTGCCAAGCGCTCTTGGCAGCTGAATGAATGTCACAGAGAATAGATAGGGAATTACAAAGGTTAAACGCAAGACAGCCTCTCCTATTTTCTGAAGAAGCCCAAGCCTCATTTTGAACACTTGTAAAATAAATGCGAGCTTGTCTGCCGTCGGCTAACCCACACTCTGGTATTATCAAATAACACGGCCATTGTTTAGACAGGTCTTGATATTATCTTTTAGATCCACCGACCTTTTGCACTGAATACAGAGGCACTCTCTTCTAATGGGTCATGGATCAACTGTTCCAATGAAGAAGAGTTTTAACCACTTTTGGGCCCAAACAAAAGCCTAGCAACTCAACTTCAACAGGCCTAGAAAGACTTAAACATTTTATCTGCTGCAGCTTTATCGCTCAGAGACGAGAGGGTCAGTAGTACTGCTGAGCCTAAATTAATTGCCCCACAGGTCCTTTCAATGTCTGGGGAAGGAAAGTGTGGTGGTAACAAAAGGACAATTGGTGCCGACTCCACAATGCTTAGTGAGAACATTTTTCTCAATCCATTCAATTATGTGATCATAAAATTCCCATTAAATCTTCCTTTTTTAGCTTTCTTTATTTCTTTTGCTCTTTTGGACCTTCAAAAACACTAAATAGACAGCAAATGCTATCTATCTATCTATCATCTATCTATCTATCTATCTATCTATCTATCACGTGAGATAAACACTATTCTATCAGCTCTTTGCAAATTCTATTAACCACTTAATTGCAACATGTTGCTCACCCATCCAAAGTGTAACTCCTACTTGGTTCTTTAAGGAACGTCCTTCACTAAATTATTTTTGCGCGCAAAGTAACAATGCCACCGATTTAGTCTTTGACTTGAAAGTAAGACCCCGTAGCTGGTATTTTGGGTAGGTGTTCGTGTAAATCAGTTGTAGTGTTGTAGAAAATCTGGTTATTGTTTTCTTTACTATAAAAGGGCAATAAAACGCTGACAGTAAGGAGAAGACAATGTCAAGGAGAAAAGGGTATTGGTATTTTGGATACTCTTGACTGCACGGCTTGGAGAGAGAGTTATTCTTGTCACAAATCCTTTTGTCTGCATCTGCTGACTGCTTGCCTGTAGCCAACAGCATACTTTAACCGTTTTGTCACCTTCTAACATCACATGCATCAGCTGTCGTGCTTTTGTTATGGGTATTGTGGCACTAATCCACTGAGGCTGTTCTTCTGTGCAGTAAATAAAACACAAACTGCTTCTCAGACAATTCTACATGAATATTTAAGATGGGTTTTACAACTCGGAATCACAAAACAAACGAAAAAAAAACTTTAACCCCCAAACATAACAGTGGAAATGCAAACATACACACAACAAAAAAACAACAAGGCAAGCTAATAACCCTGAATTGTGATGCCCTGAGGCTCTGAAAGTATTGACTTTGGTCACACTTGCTAGTTTACTAACTCAGCTAATTAGTCATTTCTTTTTTTCCTGAATCTTACAATAAAACTGTAGAAAATCCATATCTAATGAACAAAATAGTTGTCCTAACTTTCGGCCACCAGACTTACTTTTTATAAAAAAAATAAAAAAATGCCATTTGGAGCTGTTACGAGGATCGCAGTGGCCATACAGTTAAGCAGCTATTGTATCGATTAATGCATCTCAAAAATAGAAATATGACCCTTTTTTGTGGCCATCGGATGACCCGCATCAGCTAGCAGCCCTTTTTCTTTTTACGTGTGAAGTTGCGTGACAGACATTGGGGACTCACTGTCACCCCTAGTGGCTGGGTCCAAGATTGATCTCAACCACGACCTGTTTATACTGTCTCATTAATGAAGGTCCTGGCCTTAGGTGTCCTACAGAGTTTTTCACATAGAAACATTCTTCAAGAGGCGGAGGATTGTGGTCTTCAAATCTAATGCTTTAGGGACCATCTCATAAAAAAATGGCAGAAATATTTCTCTCCCTTTCTTTATTTACCCTGATCCTATTCTACTTCTTATTTCATATACACTGAAGAAAAGTAAAGTAGATACGTTGGTTAACCTACAGTTCTATTTAAGAAATTATTGCCATTATTAAGGTCACACTTTTTCAAAGAAAAATGTAACAGATAACAGGATGATACTGGAGGAATGGAGACAAACAGTCCAAGTACTCTACCGAGAATTCATTCACCCTTGTGCGCACATGACTCCTCTAAACAAACTCTGCTTCCCCTACTGTTTGTCTAGTAAATATTGACTAAGGAGAAACAGTTCCCCTGATAGACAGGGAACATGTTTTCTTCATTTGGACTTACCTGGACAGGAACAGTCTGGCTCGCTAAATGGATGAAAGTATGACACAAATCTGGAACTTCATCATTAACATCAGCGGTGACCTGATCGCTGTTTGTGTCATCCCTTCTGGTAAACCACATGCAAGTATGGTGTAAGAATAAGAATGAGAGTTGAGTATATGCATGATGTGCTCAGACTTTTATTTGTTTACCAAAAAAACTGAATGTGTCTTTTTTTGTGGACAATGTCTCTAAAAAATGAACAGTAAAAACCAATTGAGAAAACTAATGGAAACCATCAACCTGGAAACCTGACTCTCCGTAAGGCCTTGTGACCTCAACAAAGCCTCAGTCTAAAATCCCACCTAAAAGGCAACGGTTCAGTCTTTGTTGGAAAAATTCATTACTAGGGGTAGTTTACTGAGTAGAGTTTGAGAAACACTGGTCTACCTAACTCCGCAGAGAACACTTTGGCAGACGGGTGTTTAGAAATGATTAATTATCATATTGCTTTTGTGAAATGCTGGCACAAACTAGAGATATGCATTAAATAATCATGACAGTCAAAGAAAACACCCCGAATTTTAATTATTTATCTAAACCAATGTTCCTCGGCGTTGTACATATTAATGCGTCAGCGATAGCACTGAGCGGAATTTCTCGGTGTTCCGCGTTTGATTTTAAGGTTCTCCATATACAACAATATGTATTTATTACACTTAATCCGATGTGATATAATCATAATGTTTAGCCGCCAGGACACATGTCGATTGTCACTGATGTGTCTTGGTCGAGCATTTGGAAGGATAATACTGTGTTTTATTTACACAATCTGAGCTCCTAGAAAAGAGGAACATGGGGGACGCCCTTCGGGGTTTCACTGGTCTCCTTACCTTAATCTAAACTGTAATGCCGTATTTTAAGGCCACGCACCGCTCTTCACCAATTACCCAGCCCCGTGCTTACATATTATACTTGGCTAATGTTTTCAATCAACTAAGACCTTAACTTCCATGGACATTTCTCATTGTACTTTATTCAGTCCCTACTAAATTTCTATTGTGATCAATATCTTACATTGCTAGCCCATCTAATCTTCCCATTTGTCCTAATATTAACACCCAGACCTTAATTAGTCCTTGGTCCTGTCTTAGGCTCATCTTTATGCCTACCCATGCATGTTTACACTCTGTTACTGTATTAGCCTCTACCACTTCTGCTGGAAGGCTGTTCCGTTTATCTCCCACCCTCTCAGTAAGGTAAAACATCTCAGATGGATGAGTTCACCTGTAATAGATAATGATTGCCATGTGCCGGCTTCCTGTTGCTACTTTATATGATTTATATTTAAACCCCGGAAAGAGGGCTAAGGGATTAATCACTGTACGTGTGTAAACTGGTGCATATCCCACACTGTCCCACTCTTTAACCCTGTAATCTGCATTATTAAACTGCTGCATGTATTTACAAATGGTTAATGTTTACCTGGATTCTGCTACCAGTTTCCTCAACGCAAAACTTCCTAACCGGCTTCACACAATGCTTTATACACAATTCTGAGCGACAAGAAATGAGTAGTGCCGTTTGGCTGAATTCAGTTGCATTTTTTAGACATTAATTTAAGAAAATCAATAGTCTGTGAGCTGCAGGTCTGTTACGAGATAAACTGGCTGGACAGATAGTTTGACAAACAGAGCAAGAATTTTCTCGATCCTGATAAAGCCGGCTTCTGAAGGGGTCACTGTGTCGCAACCAAGGTTTGAAAGCTATGTGGCCTTCGAACATTTACTGCAAAGCTGGACAAACATACTTTAAAGTGATAAGGCTAGTTTTTTTTCCTGTAAATGTGGAAAATCTCAACTCGTATGAGTAGGTAAGAGTCCGGAGTCAGCTTTCCCTCTGCTTTATGAGAGGTGTAGGCCCCTGAGCCCGAAAGAATCTTACTATACAATGGATTGAAAATCTGAAGAACTGTAGTTTTGCTACATATTTATATATTTATTTTTTTTCTCGAATAGGGGTGAAAGGCAGGGTAAAGGTCATACTCGGTCACCACGGTCCCACAGGGGTTAAAAAGTCACTTTGTTACTCCTTATGTGACTTTCAGGGGACAGAAAGGAGGGAGCCTGGACATCTGCTCTTTAGAAATACAAGGAGATAAAAAGGCACAAGAAATGCAAAGATGAATAAATGAACAAGCGTACACAAAAGAAGCTTAGATTTGGCCATTCTTGTCTGGCAAGGAGGCAGTCACACAGGCTAATGAAGCATTGGCGATACGGGACGTATGCCAGCCTAACAAAGAAGATGCGCATCACTTCTGCAGATGTGCCAAGGCCCCAAGAGGAAAATAATGACATAATCAGCAACGGTGTCACAGACCAGACTGTACACAAGGTGAAACGGGAGCAAGTCAATACACGTCTTTACTGCATTGTACCGCGCGCGTACACAGAGGACAAACACCGCTTCCATGTTACACAAGTAAATTAACATATGGAATGGGTTACGCAGAACTATGTCCTCATCACTGGGAAATACATACTTATACTACGGAAAAAAGATATGCTCGCAGTTAATAAATAAGCAATTTACATGCCAATGGTCCACATGGCTGCTTATTGACAAGTTTTACTTCTCCCCAAAAAGTGCAGAACCCGGTGGGGGATGACATGATGTTACAATATTGCCCCGTTCTATAGGTGAAGTGTGATGTCACACCACTGCCAAGGTTGATGTCATATCATAGAGCCATAAGTCTGTAACATTTGCTCTCAGATCCCAAATGTCAAATGATGTTTATGTGATCGTAAAACGGCAGCATCAAAAGATTTTGGACATCTCAACACACAACGGAAAAAAAAAGAGTGTTGGCCTATGTCAGTGATGGCGAACCTTTTTGAGCCCAAGTGCCCAAACTGCAAACCAAAACGACTTATTTTTTTCAAAGTGCCAACACTGCAATTAAACCTGAATAACGAGGTTTTAGTTTAGAAAAAAACGCACATATACACAGCTGCCCTATACACACACACATATGCCTGCCCAAGTGCCCATACATATGCCTTACCATATGTATATGCACACACAAATCTACCATCAGATCCCCCCACCCACCTTCATTCTCCACATCAGACCCCCCCAACCCACCTTTGTTCTCCACATCAGACCCCCCCACAACCTTTGTTCTCCACATCAGACCCCCCACAACCTTTGTTCTCCACATCAGACCCACCCACCTTGGTTCTCCACAAATCTTACCTTTTCTTCCTCCTTTCTGCTTCCTCCTTTCTGCTTCTTCCTGTCTGCTTCTTCCGTTCTAACTGTCCTTGCCGCTCGCAGTCTGTGCAGTGCGGCTGCGCACAGCTGTTTATGCTGAGCGCCGGGGCTGGATATAAACGTCATATCCAGTCGCCCGGCGCTCAGCACTGAGAACTGTGGGAGATGTAGTTCCGCGGGACGCCGTGACTACAGTGTATGACTGTAGTCACGGCGTGCCCACAGAGACGGCTCGGCGTGCCAACAGCGGCACGCGTGCCACGCGTTCGCCATCACTGGCCTATGTATTTTAGAAGTCAAATGCCCCAAGTGTCGAGAAGAAAATAAAAAATAATAATAAATAAAAGAAAGAAACTCGTAAAACCTGCGTTGCACGCAGATGGAGATGAGGTCCAGACCTGGGAAGTGTTTTAACGGAAGAGATCAATGTGTTTTGTCCATGTCATTATCTAACAACAGTGTGAATACATTACTGGATACGCTAGGTGTTTGTGTCAGGGCGGCTGTCTGCGTTCTAAGTGACTTGTGTCAGTTTTTAAACGCAATGTCTGCTTGCGAAAGTAAAAACAACAACACCGCTGAACTCTGAAGAGAGTCTGGAAACAAAACACTTGGCTTCACCAGGGTCCTTTTTCATTGCTTCCAATTAAAGATTCATAAGAGGAACTTTAATTTTTGATGAGACTTTTTTTTTCATCGGCGTATTAGCTGTGTCTACGTAAGATAGTATCTACTGTTCCTCCTTAACTACAGGGAACTTGTTGCATGAACGATTGACATGATTGCTGTTTAACAGGGCATTCCGTGCAGCTGCACGGTACATTCTACCGACAATACTTTGTATAATGTGCAGCATCGCCCTGGGAAGCTGTGTGTATTATCTACAAATATAGCAAGTTGTTTGGAAAACTAATTACTGTGTGTGTCTTTATGAATTACACTTCATGGTCGTTGCACGACCATTTAGTAAACACTATATCCCCCATGCAACTTTGAAGCCTGAAAACAGACAATAAAACAGGTAACATTGCTATAATTTTAACTTAATGATTTTAAAAGGCTTCATTTAAGGCACTAAAATGTTACGTTTTGAGCCCCTTTATACGATTTATACGATATATTAACATAGGCACACCCACACCGCAAATTACTCCAGGGATTATATTAGATTACTGTATTTAAATCCATTAGCCTTTTCTGCCATGTACTCCAATAATATTTTCAAAATAGAGAAAAAATATAGGGATAGAAAAACTATTTATTTTAAGAAAATCTTTAATTAAAAAAAACCAAAAAAACGTCAAGTAATAATATATAAAGTATAATATATAATATATAAAGTATAATTTTTTAACCCAAAATCTACTATGTACTATCTACTATGGTCTGGCGCACATAAGTGATGTAAATACAAATATATGTCAGCCATATTAACTGATATTGGGGTGTGCTGGCAATATGCAGGAAAAAAATATAAACCCAAACGGATTTTTCTTGTGTGTAAATGGATAAAACAGATTGATCTCTTCCGTTAAAAGCTCTAAGAACTCCAGGCAGCTGATAGAAAGGATACTGCTTTGTGTTCATTGATCACCTATCAAGAGATGTGAACATTCGGACAACAGATATCAACAGCCCACACTGTCTTTGAACTCTCCTCTTTTCCAAATGACAATTCATTATAAGTCTTTGGGCTAGGTCACAGAAAGGGAAAGCCTGCCGCTGCCCTGGCTACCCAGACTTTATCTCTGTTTGTTAAATGGTTGAGCCTCTTAGGTGACAGAAAAGACGGTCACCGAAATAGCTGACGCCTCGAATGGAGTAGAGGAGGTGGGAAGCGAAGGGCTTGTTTTTGTACGGGACTGTTATTGCATAATTCCATTCTGAATGTGAAATCATCCATACAGAAAACACAAGGACTTTTTTTTTTTTTTTTTTAAAGATCCACAGGGTAGGTTACAGCCAGAAATGGCTCCTCTGTGGTGTATTAAAAGGATGGTCTTTTCACCAAATCATCTCACAGATGCAAAACAGACAAACACAAAGAGTTGAGACTTTTCTCCTACATTAAATAGAGTAACTGATAAGGTCAGACATATGATACCTAAAGACATGAATCTGTGAACTCTTGAAGTCAAAGGACCTCTCTGTGCACAATCTTTCAAAGGGAACAGATCACAGGACTCCACTGAATCCCCTTTAAACTTTATGAAGCAGGAGGAGAAAAAGCTCTAAGTAGGGAAGCTTGACAGAAGAGCCTTGAACTATTTTCTGAAGGAAAGATGAGACCCTCCCTAGGCTGCCACAAAACATCTTTTTTTTTTCCAAAGGCTCTTCTGAACTTTGATATGTGCCAAGACACTGCTATTGAAAGCTGTATAATTATGTGCTATAGCCACTGTAGAAAATGCTTTGTTCGTTTCAACAAAGAACAATAAGAAAAGTAAAGCAACGTTACACTGTATCTTTTTCTTTAAGGATGCTGAAAAAAAGGTCACGCTATGGTAGAACTAATAGAGATGTTGAGTAAGGAGGTAAAGCAGATCTCACAGAGCTTCAATGGGAGCCAATGACAAAAAGACAAGAGGGAGCCGCAAACGTAATGACTGACATTAAAACAAACATTACAATCCACTTTTGCCCACTTTATTACATTGATGAACATCTACGGCACAAAGAGGAAGTGTTATAAAGAGATAATTATTGGGAAGAAAGGAAGCCTTTTCTACAAAGCACTGTGATGCTGTCATTATGAGGACACAATATATAGATCGGATCTAAGGCTGTTCCACTGTATTGAAAACGTCTCAGCTGTTTATACATACAGGTTTATTCTTTAAGGACCAAGTCGATTCAACTCATAGCAACATAATAATGATCCTCTTGGGTAATCTCACATGAGAACATGGCCCCCATTTGACTCCTCATGCTAAGTTCCTAACTGTTTTTTTGTGATGTCCCAACGATAAATCAGTTAAACACAGCCAAACTTATCGAAACTTGAAGTCTAGTTGGGTAAAGAGGATTTCTCGTGTTCTTACCAGCAGAGTTGGGTGCTCATTAAAATTTAAATCTCGGAACAGTGTGAGGAACCTGAAACTGTGTAACTTTTTGTGTACACGAAACAATAGGACTAGGAGACACCACTTTGTTAACTCTAAATGTATTCTGTATTGCTGTGGATGGTGGGTGAGCTGGGACAGACTCAAGCTGTGCAAAAATGGAACTGGAAGGGCATGAGGACTCAACTCGAGAAGCATTCTTCCCCCTACTGATGATCCAGACAAAGCCACTAACTGGGCTCCATAACATGATGCAAAACCTCTTTTTGACATCATGTGACATCACTACAGAGTTTTACCTTGGCAAATATATAAATATTGGCCATAATAGTTTGTAAATCAGCCACTAATAGCTGGTTCTATCTTTTCTATCACTTGTGTTAATAATTCAAGTGGGGCATACATATCAGTCTATTATTTCTATTGTGGATTAAGTGGAGGGGGGGGTAGGATAATGGCGAAAGACAAACCAATGGCGTGTTATAGCTTGAAGCCAGATGACTGGTAACACAAACACAAAACATGTCTTTTCATTTAGGGACAGACACCTTGCTCGTTGGATTAAAGAATAGTTCTGGCTACCGAGCAGCAGAATGTGTTTTTCTTCTCCAGGGAACACGAATGTCCTTTAAACAGACACAGACCATCATTTCTGAAGGGTACTGCATGCTAAGGAGACCTATACATTTGCACTCTATAACTTTCATTTGAATGTTGAATTACTTAACATTTTTTTTTCCTAGCCTATGGGTCAAAATTTAAATGCAAGCGAGGAAAAGTTCATCAGAAATTTGGATAATCAAGGGAAAGCACCGCGGATCGCTGTATAATGGTGCCGTAGACACCACTGGGCATTGACCATAAGGCTGCCGTTAAAATGACAGGGCCAAAGTGCTCTCAGAAATCACATTTGACTTTCCTTTTAAGTGCGTTTCTTTAGGAGAAACCAAGTGAGTGACACAGTTTATGATGTGACCACGATCCCCGCTTAATCACTTCCTCTACTTAACCTAAAATACAAGCGCGAGGGAAAGTCGAGTACATTTTAAAAGCACGCTGGAGAAAAAAAAACGTCATATAAAAAAATGCAAAAACTGTGATTTCTCATATTAGACTTTAATCACGCTGAAAGATCAGCAAACTGTGCCTGCGAGAAACCGATGATGCTAAATATGACAAAAGCTTCCGTATCCAATTTCATTACTCCCTGGCAGTTTTGGGTTTTTTTATATTTCCTTATAACCCTTTTCCACGATTCCCTCGGCTGATCATAAAAAAAAAAATATATCGCCCCAACACAGTGAACTTTATGTAAAATAACTGAAACATCCAAACAGTGCTATAAAACCTTTATCCAGAGACTACTTGTTTTTAAAACAATATTTTTTCAAACGTATTTATAAATTTGGTTTTAGAATCTTGTATTCAGATACACGAGACCACTAAGAGACCGTGGCCCCGTTAAAATTAGTCCCATTGGGTAATTCCATCCCTTATCAGAATGCCACCATCAGAAGTCTGATAATGTCTACAACAGAACCTTACTAATCAACCACAAGTCTAATCTGTACAAATCAAAATGACCCCTTCTCATTTCTAACCACTGCCTCCAACGTCCTCATTTATCTACTATATGCTGCCAGATTGCTTCAATTTTATATTTGGTAGCCATGATGCAATACGTGGCCTTGGTGGGCAACTTCAAGGTTCTGACTGCTTATAGAAGGTCAGAAAAATGAGATATGTAAATATAATGACCATTATCACCATTGAGCTTTATTTTTAAATGTTTTGCTGATTTAATCTCCAGTGTCCAAGTTTCTCTAGGACTGCTCTTCATTTGATGGGGGATATTTTGTAAAACTGCAACCAATGGGGTACTAAGTGACATACGATTTGGCTAAAACTTTTCTGAACTGTGCAGCTGCCTTGACCCTGGGGCAACAAGGAACCTGGTGTAAGTACGTCAGCAGTATATATTGAGCTGAAAGCATGGACTCAAACTAAAAGGTTTTATCTGTTCTTTAACAAACTCACCTATTAGTAAAAAGACCCCTCAATCTATATCTTGACCTTCAGTGGAAATATCTATCAAATCAATAAGAGCGCTGAGGCTTGTTGTGACCTTCTGCTTCAGCTGTGAAATTTCCCAAATCTCTTAAGTCCTCATGTCCTTGTGATTCTATGTCAATTGTGTAACTATAAGTTTTAAGCATTAACTCTTATGAAGCAACTTATAAAGACAAAAATAGGGTCACTCTGTTACCCAGATCACGTACATTTACGTAATTCTATTTTTTAAGTAATTTTATAGAATATTAACTATTAACGTACTTGATCTTTGCCTCCGGTGAGGAAAAGTTTTTGCTGTGTGTGTTAAAACGAGGTAGAGAAATGCTTTGGGGTTTACAAAGTATAAACTGCTGAGTGCTACTGAGCATGTGCAAGGAGTGTACCCACAAACACTTCCTGTTTCCAGTAGAGGTAGTATGGGGGTGTGGTTAAATGAGACAGAAATCTCATTGGCTAACTCTCAGAACCAAAGAATGCCTGCCCCAAATGCAAAATGGACTCAACATGTTTAAAAAAAAAAAAAAATACAATTTTTAAAGACAACAAAAAGTAAGAAAATGATTATTAAATTATTTTGCGGCAGAAGGTAAAAATAAAAAGGGCACATTTGATCAACAATAAAATCACCTATCTGGCACTGAAAACATCATCACAGTATGCAAACAGAAAGTACTAAATGTCCTTTTTTATTAAGATAATTCTGACAATTTGTATATAACGTAAAGAGCCACAAATAAGACTAAAGAGGTTAAGTTCAGTGCCAGCATGTTAGCAATTACAAGTACATTTCGTTCTGCATCTTACCTGCTATATTATCTATGCACGTACACACAAAATATATACAGTATATTTAAAGTTCATGATGTGCATACCTCAAAGTCGTTTGCTTTATTGTAGTGCATATTCAGAGCTCTGTACAGCTCACAGTCTCGGGTGATGGACAGCTCCTCTGTGCTCGTGACCCCATCATTAATAGCTTGCCGAGCATACTTCTCCATCTGAATGTAGTAAAACTCGCGGAAATTGCTAAACCACTTGATGAGCTGGGAGGTGATGCATCTGTTGAACTGTAATATAGATTGAAGAGGAATAAATACGTATGAAAAAATAAAAAAGTTACCTGAAAATCACGAACAAAAAACTTTATACAGACAGAGCACCTGTGCTAATACATGTTGGGTACAGTGAGCTAAAATTCGGGGTACTGTTACGACATACAGTAAGCCTCCTGAGTAGTTACATGTAACACCTCCCAATGCCATTTCATTTGCAACTATCAGAATATACAATATGTCCGTATCATATGTTAAATTTGATACAAATACTAAAGTTCTAGTTAAGAAACACCTTCTCCTGACCCCATTTTTCTTTCTTGCAAACACAACTCTTTGTAAAACAAGTTCCCCCACTTTCACTCCTTGCATCATCCTAGGAGAACCCCGGAGTATCCTCTTCTATTATTATTATTATTATTATGTTCCTGATTAATGTAAAGAAGCTCATTAACCGTCAATCCCGCAAAACCAATCTCTTCTTATACGCCATTTTCACGCCAAGAAATATTATACAAATTCAGAAATATTGTGCTTACGTTTATTTTTGGAAACCCGCAGCTGATGTTGAACTACGGCACCCAATATAGTCAAAGGCTTTTGGTTAGCCAGGGATTTCTACGTATTTATGGGACTTGCTGCAATCGGAAAACCAAAATATGTACACAAAATAGGTATCTTATTCTGCTTAACCGTGGAAATGTCTCGAAGCCAATCAAATAAATACCAAATCACTGCGAAAGAGAGCTCGAGATTGTTCAGATTTACTATTCTGGGACCTAAGCTTTGTTAATACCGTACTCCTGGAAAACAATGCGCCCCTATCACATTTGTGTGTATCAGTAACAAAAGGGCAGCATATGGCATTGTCCATTCTATTAATGTGAGCTATTAAAGAGTGCAATGCAGACTGGAAGAATGACAAAGGAATGGCTGAGACTTATGCACAAGGAGAAGGTTGGCTGCTATGTCTTGTGCTCTAAAAAGGCACTCATGTTCATCCTTTAAACGTCTCTCTCGAGATACCCTTTATATAGACGGCAATCTCGAGCGCACTGAAAACATTTGAAATATGAGCTATTGTTAAATGAATCTGTGATATTTACTTCCAAGCAACACGCATTAGAATCCTGTAACGCGCAACCATGTTTCCTTAAGAGAAATGGGTGCTGTGTTAAGAATGATCTGTCAAAAGGTATTATCACATGGAAATAAACACTGTTCTAATGAAAAAATATAAAATACTGTGCGACAGAACTGCATATACTATGCACATGCGCAGTCAAAATGTAAAAAAAACCCAATGTATCTTGACTATCGGGGGAAATACTTTTCATTATTGTCAAATCTTCTTTAAATATGAAATAGGATATATATCAGACGGAAGCCTCTGTATAAGGACTTGCTTCATAGGTATAATTTTGTTTAGCGTATAAGTCTATGGTCTTCTACTCTTAATGCATATACTGTTCGATATCTAAACAGGTGGTTGTGAGACATGGGCTGGACGAGAAATGGGGCCCTCTAGATGCCTCCAAACTGAAAACACGTGCATTTATGTACAATGTCTAAAAAAACATTTCATTGTAACATCATGTAATATCAGGAATACAGGACTAAGCTATGTCTTCCAAAACGTTTTATGTTATACAGTTGAGGCCAATATTAAAACTACAGCCATAATGGCACCCAACCAGCCTCTTGTAGGCTATGCTAGTAATCTTTACACTTGTGTGCTTTTCCAATAAGAGCTTCTCCAAACTTGCGTCCATGACCCCTGAGGATGTACCTGAGACTGGGCCCAATACACTAAGTAATCTCATGTTCTCAGGATCCAACAGCCATTTCACTAACAATAACACATGAAGTCCTCTCTTTGTTTGGTTTTATGACATATCTTCCATGTTTTTGGTTGTAGCTGAAGTCCAGTAACATATCTGACACTGGGATTCGGATCAGCCAATTGGTGGCAGGAAAGCGCTCCAGTTGAGCTCTGAATATTACTCTTCATACTTCTAGTAAGTTCCGCAGATGATGATTTGTCAGAGAGGACAATGTATGATAAGTGGTGCCATTCTCTTAAACCTATAATCTCAAGTGTAACAGGATCGAGTCATATATGGGACAAGGACCAGAAAATTGGAAGGGACTCCAAATAGGCAAAAAATAAGTCCCCATTCCCACTGGTTGTTATTTAAAGGCAAATCCTATGTGGCAGATTCTTTATACCAAAGGACAGATGCAACCCTTGCTTGCCAAGCTAAAGGCAATAAGTCGATAGCTTTCCATCATGCTATCTGATACGTAGCCCCCCCCTGGCTTTTGTTATCACAGGCATTTTCTTTTCCTAAGCCCCAGAAAAAAAAAAAGACGTACATTAATCAAAAATCAACAAAGAACACTTATCAAATGATGGCTATGAGAACATCCAGACCTCCATCAAGATGACAGCTAAAGTGTGCACTGGGGCTGTAATTACCACGCAGAAAGTTGTTTCTATGTTAACAAAGATAATGAAGTGAAATGAAAATTCATTGCAGGGAATCCAAGGGAACAGAAGCAAGGAGACTGGTGTTTCTCCCAAAAGGCCATCTTGCATCATAATTGCCATGCAGTTGCAAGGGTCCTCACAGATAATTGACCACAAAATGATTAAGTCATCATCAAATCGCTTCTGCCTGTAAGAGTTCAAACATGTACTTAACCTATCCAAGAATTATATTTTTTGCTCTGCGTGTCTGTTCTTTCTCTATTCAGCCTTGCGGGGAACCTGATTAAAAAGACAACTGAAGGACCCCAGTTATCTGATCTTCTGGTTGCCGATGTCAATAGAACCTAAACCCATTACGATTTGCTGAACTTGGAGTTCTTTCTGTTTTATCTAAGCGGTAAAATATACCGTCCAAATTTCCAGACACTGAGATAAGGGCTACAGGCCCCCGTGACGGCTTACTGTTCCCTTTTTTTTTTTTTTTTTTTTTATTCTTTTAGTATAAGAAACAAAACATTACAAAATGATAGCAGGCTGTGCACTGGGGAATGAAAATCGCTTTGACATGGAGATTAAGCCCCTGTATTGTTACAAGACATTGTCTCACATGGACACAAGTACTGTAGAGAATACAAAAAAAAGGGGGAAAAAAAAGAAAGCTTATTTTTCTTTTCTAGAATGGCCATGAATGACCTAATGAGGGCTAGAAAAATAAGTGCGCGCGCCATCATTTAGCAATAGGGCACAAAAAAAAGAGATCTAAAGCTTGTTTTGTTAGAATAGAAAATGCCAGGGGAGAGAATGGGCCAAGGCAACTGATCCCACAAACATGGAAGCAGGTAAAAGGACAAGTTGTAACAGCTCAAAGGCTAACACTCCGTTCTACTGCGCTCTAAATAGGTCTTTCTGTCCAGACTTTGAGGCTTGTTTAAAGACCAGGGGAAGTAAGCTTTGATGACCTCTTACAGAAGCAAGCTGCTCAGGGCAGCCATGTGTAACACCATGTAAACACCGCATAATTTGTGAAGGTTAAGAGGAAAAAAGAAAGCTGATGATAATGTGCATGCGTACCTGCCCGGCGGCGGGTCCATGCGTATGAGGTCAATTCCAAAATGCTCAGATTAGGGATGTAAAGTACTGGGTACCAAGAGTGGGGGTTTTATAAATCGGGAACAGGAAAACACTTTCCCTTTGTAGCCTTGTTGCTCTCGCTTTCAGCCACCTTCATATATGAGAATGTTCTAGTATAAGTAACATGTTCCAATCCTACCATGCCATGCGATGCCACCATTTTTTGTTCTACTGTAGGAAGGAGCACCAGCAGTAAAGACTAAATAACTCAAAGGAACTCTCATTTCTGTTATTTTACCCCATATTAGTTTCATAATCTACTGAAGACCCTTAGAGAACATGATGTTTGCTTAAGATAAATTATAAAATAAATACGAATGTTTCTAAACATTCAAAAAACCAAAACAATACAAAAAACAAATTTAAGTCAATATCATAAAAAGTTTTGGCAACACGCTATCAAATAATAATTCGTAATGGCGGCTTCTTGCATATTTTTTGTTTCGCACTTTATTTTCCGCTGTTGCGCAAGGCAGGAACGGTTGTGTTTCATTTTCCTTAATTGTTTATTATCTCCTTTGTCACTTTGATAAAGGGAGAAGAAGAAGCTATTGTTCTGCAGGAGAGGCAAATACATCTGTAGTGTGCGTTAAGTACAAAAACTAATCACAATGGAAAAATAGCCCTGGGTCTTAAGTGTTAGAGTCACGGCGCTTGATTAATGCTTCCCACGGGACATGACTGTCTTAAACCTGGGTTCCATGAGTGTGTTCAGAACACAATCTGATGCCTTCATCGAGCTGGGCACATGTTGAATAAATGGCTCCGTGGCATGAGTCAGTATTTTAAATATAACTATACATAGTCATAACGGGTAATGCATCCATAATGATATTAGTATATTAGTGATAACATATTCAGTAGCCACAATTACTACATAGTATGTAAGAAAAGATGTGAAAGTGTAACAATTGTAACATGTTCTAGGTTTACGGTTTAAAAGGCCACCCGGTAAGGCAGTAGTTGGTAGGAATAACCTGCCCTTTGCTGAGCTCTGCTTACTCCTCACTTTTTAGCAGAGAAAGTGTAAGAATAACAAAAATACTGAGTGAATAAAAAGAATGAAAGGATTCTTTCTGCTTGACCTCCCTGGCTTTCTGCTAGAGTCTAATGAGGTCAGGGCTAACTATTCTCAGTGGGGTACAATAAAGGAATTTCATTTTTACACCAGATAATAATATGTTTATTCAATTCTAAATAAACAAATACACATTTCTATTTGCTATGCCTTTAACTTTCATCTCGGTAGACTGAGGTCAATGGATGCTGTACAGTAGCCACGGTTCTTTTGCCAGGAAAGGAGAGTTTCACTTACCAAAAGGTCACAGGTCAACCTCCAACACATAGGGGTTGTTTTTATAGTGAATGGCAGTATTTGGGGAAAGAAACCAACAGGGGTTATCTATATGAAGCAATTATGGTGCAAGGTGGAAAAGTAAAGTTCCATTGGTTGTTATGGTGATTGCTCCACTTTTACCATTTTATACCAGCCTTGCTCTTCATGAATAGCACAACAAATTGTTTATAAGAATTTCTTGTCTTGGCCCAATTCAATTGTAGTTGTGCTTGGATATAATAATTATCTAGAATTCTTAAAAAAATAACTATGTCTACTCAATTTATTCAGGTGTTTATCCATGCTTTATTTTTACAATACAGCCATACACACACTGGTTGTAACAATTAAAGGAAAGGGCATATACTTTTGGGTGGTAAATCTTACCAGTAATTGATTTGTTTGTATGATACAGTAGTTGTTTAATCTGGCCCCCTATTCATTTAAGTGTGAGAGTAGGAGACAGGCTGCTTATATTAGCTCAGTAACGTACAACCTACAAGTCCAAGAAGTAAAGCAAAAGTGGGAAGCCTTACCAGATGGTACCAACTTATTTTTAGGTAAAAAGTGAACCCTTAGTGTCGGCTCATCAGCATGTGCCTCTTCTACAGGTCTTTAAAAAAGGCTACAGCTCTCTTTCTTGCTAAATCTTTTCAAGACTAGTATGACCCTTGAGGTGATAACACCTGCAGAGCCTCCAGCCAAAATCAGATGGGGGAAAGAGCAACGTCCCTTGGAGAACTACACAATTAAGGGAACACTAGGTTGGAATCAATTCTGTTATCTCCTCTCTGCTGCTGCTGCTTCTCACAAAGGCTCTTCTTTCAGAAGGAATAAAAAAAAATTGCAAAAAGACTTGTACACCCACCTGCCTGCGCAACCTGTTTCACTGGTGATATATTCTGGCTTAGGATATGCATGGGCCAAAAATCCTTTCAAGTGTCCTCCCCTTAATGAAATGACCTGTATTCGCTTTAGCAATAGCTAACCAATGTAGATGGTGTGGACTACAGCTCCTATTACGCATAGCAAGGCAAACAACATATATCTGGTTACATAGAATTCTCAGAATTCTAATGAAACGCTACAACAATATAAATATGGAAGTCTCATGGGAAGTATAGTTCGCTACGTCCACTGAATAAGGATATCAATTAGTATCTACTTTTCCTTATTTCCCTCCTAAGTTACCATCCATGTACATATTTCCTACATGCCTGAGATTTCCTAAAAAGAAGTAAGAATCCCTCCAACCCACCTTCCAAGTGTCCTAAGCGAGGCAGACTTGCTTGACCTCCTCATCCCCATCCAAGCAGTCGTCTTCTACTATTTCACTTCCCCCCTCAACTGACTAGATTGTAAGCTCACAAGATCAGGGTCCTCTTCTCCTTTTATACCAGTACGTTATAGTTTATGATTTAAAGTTTATCCTACCGACTCTGATTGTACAGCGCTGCAGCATCTGCTGGCACTATATTAATGCACTGAACGTAATGTAACCATGGCCTGGTGTTGTAGCCGGGTCAACAGGCTAGGTTCCCAATGCCATGAATGGGTCTTTTGTGCTCTGTATTCAGGGCAATTGGAGTTGCAATCATAGTAGTAACCAATGCAACAATCCTGCTAATCGCTCCAGTTTTCCCACTATGTATCTGTGGGGCAGAGTAAAAACGCAGAATGCTTTTTCAAATGTTTATTTTAATGTATGCCTCCCTCCCATCAATTTAAGCGGCGATACTATAACCTAGTATAAAAAAAACAACTTTGTGACTTTAACTTAATTTCTTAAAGATAGTTTAAAACACAACTTTTTTTTTTACCCACAATGAATGAATGAACGAATGAATGAGTAAATAAATAAATAAATAAATAAAGAAAGAAAGAAAGAAAGCCATATAACAACTGGGTTATATTCTGAACAAGGAGTTCATTCGTTTTCTATGAGGTTCCCGCACTTGCTTCGCATATTTTGCTGCATTAAGCATATGCTTTGGTTACAAACAGCAGAAGGGTTTGGGCTAACACAAAAACGATGCAATCTGTGTCATTTTTACACTTGTACAAATTCATCCTGAAAAATCCCAGCACAAGCTACAGACAAGAACGCGTAATGAATGACTAACGGTGAATAAAACACAAAGCAGTGACAAATATCTCCAACTATGAGGAAGCGAACCACGCCAAACCAACACGACTTTCTTTATCTACGTCAGATCCTGCTTAAAACAGATGAAATCACTACTATTATAAAAAATAGTGGCCTAGCAGGAAAAGTGTCCACAAAAGTAAAAGGGAGGTAGATAAGTGGAACAGCCTCCCAGCAGAAGTGGTAGAGGCTAATACATTAACTGAATTTAAACAGATAGGGGACATGAATCTGAGACGAGACCAATGACTGATTAAGGTAAGGAACAAGGAGCAGACAAGATGGGCCAAGTTCTCTCAGTATACATAATATAAATTCAAAAAGTATATTCTACTGTAAAAGTAAATCTATGTGCCCAAGAATGGAGCACTTGGTACGTTACAGACCTATATAACCTTACATCACCCTAAACCAGACTCAAAATAATGTGCCGAATCAAGCTGAAGAAGTGTTAGTTTTCTTTTTAAACCACCGTTCTAATATAAAATTAATGATTACAACTGACAAAAAAAAGACCAAAACAGGTGGCCATGTCCCTATCAAATCTGTTAAGCTGTATACAAACTCAATAAACCTTTTAAGGCAGACATCTGCTTTAAGTTAAGGGTGCCTTTTCTAATTTTATCACAGCATCGACGCTACTGTTTCCGTGCCCTATGTGGTTATGCGGATAACGGATGAGGCGAAACAGGGACATATTACCTGGGAAAGGGATTATTTACTAAGGTAAGATCAATGTGCCTGGAAGGAAAGCCAAATAAATCTAACATAAGGATTTAAGGAACCTGGGTGGACTGAGTCTGGATTTTTGTTATATAATATATATAATATATAATATATACTATAATTAATAAGCCATCATTGCAAAGCCAAGCGGCACAAATGGAATGGATCCGTAACCCTTTATTAATGGTGATCTATTATGTCATTTGTATCACTGTTACCTCATCACTCCAAAGAGTGGAACGAAAAAAAAACCTTTTCTCTCAGAGAATCTAAATGCTTGGGACAGATATATTATAAACGGTGAAACATTTTCACCATCGCTTGAGTTGGATCCGTTCCGATGCAGGGAAAGTGCTGCGTTATATCACTAGAAGTCAACGATTCTCCCTAAAGCTTTCTCTAATACAAAAGCAGCTGCTTTTCCCTGAAAACTTGAGACCGGAGACACGTGGTCCGCAGGTGTCTCTTGTAAAGCATTTTTTTTTTCCGCAGCACAGAAAAATGACGCTTAATAATGTGCTTTTTTTCTTGCGTTCGCTTACAAAGGCCGCGCTAGCTTACTAGCTTGCGAAATAGATTAGCAGTGAAACGCTACAGGTCTCAACGGTCTCTTCACTCCCGTCCTAAACGTGCCGCTGTGTCGACAAACGTCAATTCTGCATGTCGAAGGCAAGCGATTCTGCTTTTCTTGCCATAATTTAGTGTCTTTACCGGGATAATGATACGATGTGTGCCACTGGCATAATTATAATCTTACCAGTGTTTCGGGGGGACTTAAAGTTATGGACACAAAATCAAGTTGATGTGAAGAAATAATTATATATTTAAAAAGAAAAAAAAACGCGCGAAACGGGAGGGCGTAATATTCTGTAGAATGGGGGACGACGCAGCTGTAAGTCAACAGCTTTCATATCCTCATTTGAATAATGTGGCCTAAATCTGTCACTTTATTCATTCTCCTTATGGTCTGCGTAGACGGCATCAACAACAAATTAAGTTGTAAATAAGAGACAATCATCACTTTTGTTTTTAAGCCGCTGGTTCACGGGGAATGTCAGTGTTCTCTTTTCTTTACAAAGGATGAACAAGACTCTACAGTTTGCTTATGTAAGCAAAAGTATGGGAAAATGGCAGGGGCGGAACAAATTAGGTGCAAGATCACGTTTCTTAATGAGGATTGAGAACTTTTGGGCAGTGCTAGGGTGTTCCTTTTTTTTTTTATTTCACAACCTGTTACACTATTAGTGATCGCTGGAAGGCTGTGATAAGACACTTGTGCAAAAGCAATCTTTCAAACATTTATATTATTTATTTATATCGATATTGAAAACAATTTACAGTATTCAGAGCAGTTGGGGTGATTTACCAAAGGAAGAGCTTCCCATTTTTTGATAAATAAGCTTTGTATATCAGCATTGGCATGTTCCTTATCACAACTAAATTTTTTAATAATATATAATATAAAATATAATTATTTTATATTATTATATATTATATTATTATATATAATAATATAATATGTTACATTAACATACTATTATAATAATAATAACGGCTTTAAGAATAATTCCAAACTAAATTTAAAAAGTATTTCTAAATTAACAAAGTGTAGTTGAAAAGACACAATTTCATTTTTTTTCTAGCAAAACACACAAATGCTAAAATCCATACTAGTGCCCATTAATGAATACATCAAGTGTTATTTTTATCCACACCTATATGTTAAGCTCGAATTCTCTTATTTTATATATATATTACTAAAAATATATAGACGTTTCTTCTTCTTTTTTTTTTAATTAAAATCTCACGTTCTTTATGGATATAACTGAAAAACGTCTTACCTTTACGTCAGAGAAGTAGGTCTTGAGCATGTTGGAACTTGGATAACGAGTGTAGAAAAACATCAGCTTGGCCTTTTTCAAGTGATTGGGAGAAAGTCCTTCCTGCATGTAGAATTGTGCTAGTCAAGGAAACCTTTCCGTAAAAGTGTTAATGGTGATATAGCAATATAAAAAAAAACATTATATATATATATATATTTGGTAACAAAAAAAATGTATTAAATCTGTATCATTAATAGTAACTTTCAAATATTCCGGAACATTTTTCGATCTAAAGTCAAGACATAAAAGAACTGAACTGTAAAAATAAATTAATATAAGGTGTACATATGAATATTTCACTGATAGGTGTATCCGGTACCTTAAAGTTTAGGATAAAATAAGATCAGTACATAGCTTGAGCATTTTTCAACATATTTCATTTATTCTTCATACAGAGGCGGGTTTGGAACATCCTTATCTACCTTTGTGTGGCTTATAGATGCAAACTAGTAAACTAATATTTAAAAAAAGAAAGAAAAGAGTTTATTACAAGTAATAGTGTGAATGATACTAATATCAGAATGTAATGCAGATCAATATATGGCCAGTTGCCGAGTAAGGCGACTATTTTATCTAGAAACAAGACCACCTTTAAAATCTGTCTATAAGATCAACCAAAAATCTCCGTAGAGAAGACGAGACTATAATGCTCCGGACCTCCTCGTTTCCTCCCGGCTTCCTGGCAATATTCGGAAAAGCTGTAAGCTAGCATGCGTTGGACACATCTGTGCCGCAGGCTGGCCCTGCCATATTCTCGGCAAATTAATGGCTTTATAATTTATCAGAAATAAAGATGCATGTGGAGAAAATCAATACCCCCCCTCCCAAGGTCAATTAAGTGCCTGCTCACTTCTAGATACTTGTTAGAAGACTATTTGAAATTGAACTTATTTGATAAGACATAAACCCATTATTTCCACAGTGGAACCTAGAATTCTTCTAAATAATATATCAATACATTTATATATATATATATAATTATATATATAAATATATATATATCTTAATATATATTAATATATATTTATTAATATATATCTTGTAATATACACTGTATATATAAATATATATATATATATATTTATAAAACACCAACAAACTTTGAAACTTTTTAAGGAACTGCTAAAGCGAATAGGGATCGCATCGTGCATTTTAATAAAATATGCTTAAAATAAATGCAATCAACATTTAGCAGCCCAACCTTTAAAGTTTAATCACAACAAAGGAGCTAATTTAACCGACATACTTTTTGTGCCAAGAGAAGAATTGAAAGAACCTTGGGTTACCTCCATTAGACTGATAGAGAAGTCTAAAAGTGCATTATACTCTCCAATGCCATCTGTCAAAATGCATAAATGAAATAATAGCAGCAAGCTGTCACCTACTGCTTAGAGATAAGAGTTCCAGGAAAGTCAAGACTTCGGGATAAAATACATCTTTGTGTTTGTGTATCTTAATTCTGTATTAAGGGTTTGTTTCTCTCTGAATCCGGAACACAACTAAAGGTAAATTAACCCCGAATTGCTCGAGTAAAGTCCGCATGAAACCACATGAAATAATCGGAATAAAGTCACCTAGGGATTCTATTCTCAATATCCGCATGTCGTTTTTAAAATTCATTTCAGAAATGTATTTATAGCTATCCACTTCTTCCTCTGACACAAAAATGTAAATTAAAATGTTACATTTCATGGAGGAAAAAGGAAGTTTAAAACTTATTTTTAAAATTTGAAAACATACGCACATTTTTTAAGGGGGATACTAAGAAAGAAACTAGCAAAAATACTGCAAATTTTGTTTTTTGAAAATAATATCCTTGCTAATACCCCATTCCCCCTAGATTGTGCGCTTCGGAGCAGGACCATCTTATCCCAATGTATCGGTTCGTCTTCGTCTGTCAGTTCTAGTTTTATCAGACCCTTTGAATGTATGGACTCTAAGAAGCGCTGCGGACATTGCTGGCGCTATATAAATAAAAGTTAATAATAATAATATAAATACACTGTTATTCACAAACAGAACAGTTTTCTGAGTGTTCTATGTCCGACGTCAGCTTTTAGTCTACCATCTTTAATATTATCTACTTTTAAAATCTCACAAGAGAAGTCACAAGCGAGATTTTTTTTTTGTTTTTTTTTGTTTTTTTTTAGTAAATAATGCTAGAAGTAAACTGACCGATTGGTGAATTTCCCTTTTAAGTGGCGGCACTAAAAAGCAACTGTTCTTCCAAGAAAGAGCTGGTTGTATCCAGGATACTTGCACACGTACAATGAGTCATGATGGAATAGATTCAGTAAACATACAGCTGTACCGAACACGCTCTAAGCCCCATTCAAGGCCAGGAAAGAAAATGAGCACAAATAAATATTAAGGAGTTAAAGGGCGGAGGGGGGGGGGCGCGGTGTAAAGTGTGTTGGGTGCGCAAACAATCTCCATCCCAGAAGTTCATGTAAGCTTGCCTCGGTTCTCCTAGTCTTAGCTTTGTGAAGACAGATGACATTCAATTCTATGTGCGATGCAAAATAGACAATAACTGCTGAAACTTGAACCAGCTGCCAGGTGTAAAGAAAAAAAAAAAAAAGCAAAAGATGATAAATCCATAAATTAATGAAAGACATCTGCTCGGGAACATAAAAGATCAGAGAAACTGTGTACTGCAGCTGAACCTAAAGCAGCGTTCAAACAACCTGAGACTTGTGTTGTCTGTTTACAAAGCACAATGCAGCTTTAACTAAACAACAGCGCTTTAAATAAAGGTAAAGGATAAGTCGCGGGGCGTGTGTGACGCGGGGAGAGCGATGATCGCTATACGGGAGATTTCAAAAAACCTCCTCGCCCTGTATAATAAGTGTCGCAACATGTTATACGGAAATAATACAGCAGCGAGTGTGGTTATAAAGCTTACGGTTATTTTACCACTTATAGCCCACAATACATTTAAGAGAACGGTCCGCAGGGCTGGAAGCAAAGTATTTTTCCTTGGTTACATATATTGCTACCTTTCCCCGAGATGCTTCTTTAGTATCCAGAAGGAAGCCTTGTTCCTGTAGCTCACCTGTTAATCAGGGAATGGAAATCCACAATCTTTGGGGTCCAAAAAAATTGAAAACGACCGCTTTCACCTTAAAAGCGCCCTTACGTCCACTAGTTATCAGTCTACTCACCCATAATGGTCCGTCTTACCCAAAGGCCGTTTAAAACTATATAGGCGGTTTTCTCATAGAAACCAACATTCTGGTTGTTGCAAACCGAAAGGCTACGCCAAGCCAGGTTGCCTGAGTCTGATGGGAGTTGGTGGTCACAGTACCTGGGATGCCGGGTCAAACAAAAGTTTGCTAAGATGCACCTGGATGCCAGTCCATGGCTATGAAGACACACTGGCCGCCATTTGCAAATTAATCTGTTTAAATAAATATTAAGTTATATTCAAATGCAAAAAGAAACAGCAGCCATTTGCGTTTTTTTTATTTATTTTTTTTCCTCTCGCTTATTTCCTTGCCATGCATCTTTTTTGCATCTTAAGGAAAACAGCACGGACATTTGCATTTACTGATCTAAAGCATAACAGAAGTAGAATGAACGGGAGGGACATCTGTACGGGTGTAAAAAAGAAAGAAAAAAAAGAAAGAAAAAGAATTAACGCTTTGGGGTTCCCAGCTAGGGGGATTCAAAGACCCTTATTGCTCGCGCTTTATACCACTCGGGGTTAAAAAAACAAACCTGTCAAAGGATTGGCAAGGTTTCAGTTAAAACACATTTTATTTTATTCATTTTTTTCTTCCATTTAAAACACCAAATCTTGGCAGATGCCAGAAAATTACTTAGACGGGAAGAAAAAAAAAAAAAAGCTGTTTAAAAGCCTGAATATTTATATAAATTATAATATTTTTTAAAAGAAATATACAAGGAGCGGTGCTTTTAGTGGATGGGCAGGAAATGTTCTTATCTTCGAGTTATTTGCATGTTAGTGTAACATGTCGGAGTGTCCCGAAGCGGTTTGCCCGCTCGGGTTATCAAACCTTACAAATTTAGAGTAAAACGGGAAAATTTTTTTTTAATATTTTTTAATGGGTCTTTTTAAAGCGTGTTTGCAGGTATAATCATTTAAATACGTGGAACTACATAATTACACGGTTACATTTCTTCTCACCGTGGCATGGACAGATCAATTGCGATGCCAATCATGCTCCGTAAAGAAAAACAGTCTATTCCCGAAGCACCGGCGTTAATAACGTTATATTATCTGATCATCTGGAAAGCTAGCGTGACAATCGCAAAGAGCGCGTAACAGCATGTCGTAGTCAGCGGGAGAAAGTGTTATATTAAAGATTGATGAAAAGTGCGATCTAAATCAAACCTTTTTCTTTGAAAGGTTAAGGAAATACTACAAGCTGGAAAGTTTACGGAAGTAAACACGACTTTGGGAGACTTTAATTAGCCATCACGCTCTAGTAGCTGTAATCTGTTCTATTGTTCAACGCTGCGCTGTGACGAAACAACACAAAGTGTCGTACGGCAGGTCATAGCCAGGGGGGTCGTTTTCATTTTCTTTCAATATTCTTCTAAAATGACATTTTCAAAAACAAAAAAAAGAAATCATGCAGAGCTTTGCTGTTTATTGTTATATTCTATCTTTTTTCACATTATATTTATAGAGCGCCACCATATTCCGTAGCGCTGGACTATTTTCTTGAACGATATCATTCACATACACCAAATAAATATTTCCCTAGAGGCTGAATTCAGGCTAACCAATCAGGGCAATGACGAGGAAAACTCTGCAGTGTGTTTCACATAGAAACTCTCACCAGGGCTTTGGTAGGGGGAGAGATTTTATTTTTTTTACATGAAAGCAACTTAAAAATAAAAAAAAAAAGGCTGTCCCTTTAAATATATGACATACATGTTACCATGTATGTAATAACTAAAGTACGGTAGAAAAAAAAATGCATTTACGGAATTTTCTTACCAAATAAGGGTCTTTCGTTAGCTTTATCCATGGATGAAGATTTGCGATTGGGCCGATTGGGGCACGCTTTTAGGAAACAAGCCCAACTCAGCCCAACTCACATACATGTTAACTTGTATTAAAGTCAACGAACACACGTGAGTGGCTGCTGCAATGTTAAACTCCATAAAAAAAACCCAAAAAACATGGCATTCGATAAAATCGATTGATGTCCAAAATGGACTCCAATACTCCAAATGGACTCCAAATGGACTTAAAATGGAGTGTTCCTTTAAGGACAAGATGCAAGGCTTGTTAAGACAACACTTGAGATAAAATAGATATTTAATCTATTGACTAATCCATCTAATCATAAAGTCCAACGCGCATCCAGCATCATAAATGGAATGAAGCCGTAAGCAGAATTCTGTATCTTGTAGATAGAAACAGCCATTGCTGAATCCTTTACATACAGCCGTTCCGGCATAAAGGGAAACGGAATCAATAATGGACCATATACTAAAAAAAATATTTTTCTAATAATGGTCATCGTTTAGCAATCAGCGAAAGGCGCAGGGTTTGAGCGCAACGTCCCCATCTGCTCAATAAAAGTCATAAATGCATATTTCATTATGTTATTGAGCTTCGTCGCAGGGAAGTCTGCGGTAGTTCTATTATTCAGCACTGAGGTGTAGGTCTGCCGTGTATAAATAAATGAAAAATAAGACTTAATAATAAGCATTAATATGTGTCAAACCGTTGCCACACATTTGCACCTGGGAAACATTAATACATAATACATAACGCGACTTGGATGGGTTTAAGCCAGCCGCTTCTGCTAATTTTGTTGCGATCAGGCAAGACTTTTCTTCCAACACTATTTGTTAATTTCAGTTTATAAATACTATGGACTGGATCTGAGATAAATCACTAAATATCAGTCCGCCCGTAGACTCCAACGGGAAATGTGGTATTAAAAAAATATATTGGGCCAAATTCCTTTGAAGTGCGATACAATTTATCGCACTTAAATCTTAATCTAATTTTCACACAGTCACACAGTCCTTGGGCCGAATGGTATTGGGTAACTTGTAAAAGATCAGAATGCAGCCAAATGTTTATACATATATATATTTTTTGTTACACCTTCCAAAATCATTCTGTATAATTACAAAGCTAACATCAAACGTTCACAAAACTGATCCGAACGTCAGACAGAAAAAACTATTAATACTTTAAGACTTACCTATGTGTTTTGTATGGCTGAGATCTGATGGAGCAGCTTACATTCGGGGAGATTTTAGATTTTTTTTTAATGTGATATTTTTGTCTTGAATTTCACAATCTCGCTTTTCTTTTGGGACCAAAAATGTAAAAGCAAATTAGTGTTATTTTTACCTTCTTTCCCCCCTCCCCCCCCAAATACCGCTGCTTGTGATTGAAACGCACCTCAGCTGCATGTTGAGCACGCTATTGTATGTACCAAAAATGTTCAGTGTGGAATGTTCAACAAATGTAATGGAAACCCTGGATTTTGGTACTGTACTTTTAGACAAAAACAGTGTTGTTTCGGATAAAAGTGTAATTTCAGGCTGCTGTATATAAAAGTGGGGGAAATGTAATAGGGGGTCCCATATTAAAGTATGGTGCACATGTAAGGAAATCTCTAATAATTCTGTATAAAGCAGAATATACAACAAACACATAAAATGATATGCACTTAGATATGAATACAACTAGACATGACTTCTTCATTCTGTGTCAGAGGGCCAAGCAACTACTCTGGCACGCAAAGTGTTAAAATGAACCCACAATTTGTTATAAAATCCAGGGCTAGTCAATTTATATGTCATTAAATAAAATAAATGATGTAAATAAATATACATCCTATTCATTCTAAAATTTCCCAATCTGAAGATCTCTTTAAAAATGTTTTATTTTATGATTTTTTTATGATATTTTACTTTTTGTTCTATGATTTTTTTGCAATTAGTATAGCTGGGGCCTGCTTTATAAGAGTATCAAAAACCATTTTCCTTCTGACCTAGAGCAGTTTTCTGGTTCACTAATACTGCCAACTCGACTCAAATTAGCCTCGAACTGATTTTAATGGAGGGTTTCTTTTGGCTCCTTACCATAAACCGAATATATATATATATATATATGACATGGGCACATGAAGAAATTGTGTCCTTCAGCCCAAAAATAAACATATATCTGATAATCACATTAGGAATTTTCCGTCCAAGAACAGAAAGGTATATTCTGTTCCGTAGGCTGAATATTCCAATAATATTAAAAAAAAAAGAGAGGATAAAAAAGCGATTGCGAAGACAAGATTTTGGAAGCCCAGTACAGCTGAATTTTGTGTTTAATTGTGCTCAGTGGCTTTCCAAAATAATTTGCTTTGTGTATAAAGGACAAAAGATTTCTATGTAAGGCTCAACAGAGGTTAATCATGCATAACAAGCAGATGGACTGAGACTGAAGGAGAGGAGGAGAGAACTTTATACAGTTAGAATAAATCAGTACCTGCATCTTGTTTACTCACTTGAGCACACACATATATATATCCACACACTAAACATTGTATTCCTCTATAATAATTAACCTTTCCAACGTTTCCATTCGGCGAGTCAGCTGTTCGCTTGACTCACGCTTCCTCGGCCTTTCTCTGCGTAGGATTTTTTTGTTTTCCTACTGGGGGGGGGGCAGTTTCAAAATGCCTGGACGAACCAAAGGCAGTCCATTGATGATAGAAGAAAAATAATACTCTCATGTTTATGTCCCTGCACTTTAAAAATTATTATAGCTTTAAAAAAATAAAAAAAAATAAAAGCCACCCACCTCAATATATATAAATGGTCTTACAATTCCGAAGTGGCAACTGTTATAAGAAACAGGGGAACTTCAGTATCTCTCTTGGCTTGGCCCAAAAAAACTCTCTCTCTCTCTCTCTTTATATATATATAAAAAGAGAGAGAGAGAGTTATATAACTAATACAGTAATTAAATAATACCATCAATGATCAATATAATAATGATAAAACACTACAAACATAATCATTAATATCACCAAGCTTTAAAATGATTGTACGATTCCCACCGAACTCTATCATAGGGAAGAGTTCCTACATGGCAATAGTTTGGGTTCTATGAAGCTTATTTTACAAGAAACCCAAGTAACCCATTCACGGCAAGGCCTATAAACATATTTATTTAAATCAGTTGTTATATAACACTGTGCAGAGTATTGCCTGAATAGGTTTACTGATCATTAAAAGATGCTCCTGAAAAATGCAGAGGCTACCAAAGTAAAGTTAGCATATTTTTCATAAGATCCCATCATCAAAGCCAACGCTTATCGAGAGAGAAAATAAGGAATTCACTTCGCTGTTAGGATGGTGATATCATAGACAGACGACCTATAATTGCGTCCAGGTTTAAATTGA